>RJWJ010006637.1:0-61453 GCA_004363605.1 Indri indri | reverse complement strand
TTTTATCTAGCAGTATAAACACTGCTTATCAGCAGGCATGGTACAAAGCCATGTTCACAACAAGGTTTGATGTCTCAAAGGATAGTAAAATTTCCCTTTCAAAGAGCAAATACAAAAAATTAACATAAATAAATAAAAATAAAATAAAATTTGGAAGTAATGCTCTTTGAAGTTGTTTTACCATTTTTTTCATCTGAAAATGTAAACAAACTAATGGGTAACTATTAGGCATAAATGTATAATTTAAAATAAGAGAAATTACATGAGAATTTATTCTCACACCAAATTTTAAATCGGTAATTTTCTAAAATGTTTTTAGAATAGTGCAAAATGATGATACAGTTTATAAAACAACAACCTAATGATTGGATGCTTTAGGCTTTTGCTAATCAAAAGTCTTGATTTAAAACTGTAATAAAAATATATACCATTTTATTTAGAAACCTCAGAATACACATTTGATTCCTCACAAAATGAAAATAATACCTTATTAAAATTAGAGTATTTGGTTGTAAATTTACTTTTAATTCTAACAGAATTTTTAACAGGACATATGAACTACCATTTATTTATTAAAGGTTATTTATTTCATACATCTTCTGTGCGATGTATTGCACTAAACTAATTAACAGGATAATCAAAGATTAAACCATGTCCTGCATGTAAGTATATTAAAATAATTGCCAATGGAGTGGCATTTTTAAATAATGTTTATCACTGCTTTACACTCAATCAACATCATTGCTACAGTTATTGTCTAATGATTCCTATACTTTTACTCAATGGATTTTACAATGGTATTTTTACTCTCTTTGAGGAAAAAAAAAAGGCCACAGTTGCATTTTCGTAATGATAAGGCAAACTACTTGTTATGGTTATATTTCCATAACATTTGGGGGCATGGCCCCATAGCAAAAGAAAACCTATTTTCAGTTCATCTCAAGAACGTTGGAGTGTGCTAATTCATCACTGAGTATTTTGTTTTGGAAGGTTACATTTATTTACGAAAGTAATTCATGACTTTATGTGGTGTTTTTTAAAACAAAAAGGTGTGGAAGAGAAATTACCCCTTTCTGGAGCTATTACTATGAATTTATCTGGAGAAAAATGCAGAACCCTTTTAAAAATGACTATAGGTTTTATGCAAAGCATGTGTATAGAGACTGTTCTGCCAACCAACCACCTTTATGTCTGACAGTATTTTGCAAGTCTAAAACCACTGAAAAAAAGTACTATTTTTTAACTTGAAAATTAAGTAATATTAAATGGCTTTTAATATATGAAATTGTTTTCCCTAAATGTGTCAGTTAACCATTGCTTCTTTAAAAAAAAAATTGTGATGGCCTACAATTCATCCTTCATTCCTTTAATTGAAAAAAAAAAAATAATTAGAGAAGGCCGTGGATAGACAGAGGTGCAGAATCGGTGCCTCTGATAGAATCTAGTACGCAAAGGGTAACATCAGAATACTCTGGGCAAGTGGATGGTGTTGACAGAAATCAAATTCTTTTGTATTTGTAATGATCAGAATAAAATGAGTTGATACAAAACAAAAGTAGTTTTTGTTACAACACTCAAAGTGTTTTACTGAATAATCATAAAGACATGAATCATTTTTAAAAACATGCTAGAAGTTGGTGTTTAATTTTCTTAAGCTATTGTTGACCATTTTGGGTGGTATTTTTAAAATGTATATCACCACCATTTTCTATAAATGTTGTAGAGAATTTTTAATGAAACATCATTTTCTTTTATTTTTAAGAGTAATAAAAGCCAATTCAATGTTCTTGTTCTACCAGTCCTCAATCCTATAAGCAGTTTGTCCTTCAGTAGTCACAGATTTGTTGATATCTTGCAATTTCAAAGTATCTTCTTTTCCATGTACTTTGTCTTACTAGTTTTCCTACCTCATTCTCAATTCAGCTGAGGCTTTAGGTCTCCCATTTTCTTTTTCTTGTCACTGAAAGCTGTCATTCCCCAGTATGTGGCCCTCAATTTACTAGCCCCTGATTCTTTTTGAGCAATCCTACTCACTCCCTCTGCTGGTCACTCTATGAATTGAACACTGAGGTCTGAAATACTACCTTAAAATATTATGTGTTTGACCATTCTCCTCTGTTTAATGCTAATGTTTTCACTAGTTCCTCAGTCTTACAAAGAAAAAAAAAAAAAGCCTCTAAGTTCTTTATATAACAAGGCATGTCATGATCTGGATTTACTTTATATTCTCAGCCTCTTTAATCATTTACAAATACCATTATTTGTTTTGATTCCTTTGTTATTTCTGAATTCTTTTCTCCTTTTCTAGGAAGCTTCCATTTAGATGATTCCTCCTCAGTCATGCCCTTACATGGAGTTTATTACAACCATATATATTTTTAATAATTTAATTTTAGAAAAATTTTAGATTTATGAGAAATTTTGAAGACAGTGCAGAGAGGTCCCATATACTCCACCTTCAATTTCCCCTGTTGTTAACATATTATATTGCTATGGTATTTTTGTTACAATTAATGAACATTAATGATACAATATTAACTCAAATTCATAATTCATTCAGATATCCTTAATTGTGCTTTTTTGTCTTGTTTTGTTGTTTTGTTTTGATCTAAGGTCTTTTTCCCATGTCAGGATCCCATTCGGTTAACACACTATGAATTTGGTCAGTCCCCTTAGGCTCCTCTTAGTTATGAAAGTTTCTCAGACTTTCCTTGTTTTTAATGATCTTGACAGATTTAACAAATACTTATCAGGTATTTTGTAGAATGTCCTTCAATTGAGATTCATCTGATATTATTCTCATAACTACATTGGGGTTATAAGTTTGGGGTAGAAAGACTTTTGCAGGTGAAATGTCATTTTTATCACAACGTATCAATGGTTCATCTGTCAGCAAAACTTAGCATTTTTCATGTTGACATTGACCATCTGAATGAGGTGGTATTTGTCAGGGTTCTCCATTGTAAAGTTATTATTTTTTTCCCTTTCCATAATATACTTTTTGGAAGTCATTGTGTGCTGTTCACACATAAATAGTAGGGAATTATGCTCCATATATTTGAGGACAGAATATTAAAATAAATAAGTAGAAATTCTTCTTTATAAAAGATTTATCCATTCTTCATTTATTCATTTATTAAACCTTTTATTTATATAAGCTTAGACCAATGAATATCTATTTTACTTATATTACCTTATTTTCTTGCTCAAATTATCCAGCTTTGGTCATTGGGTGCTATTAATATTTCAGTTGGTTTCAATGTCCCTTTGGCATTCTAATATCATTGTATCTGTGTGAGTGATATTTTTATTTACTTATTTCTCTGAGCACATCCTTATTTTCTGGAACTATAAGATGTTCCAGGCTCATCTTGTGTTCTTCTTGTCCTTGTCCCAGAGTCAGAAATTTAAGGAGTTCTGCTTCCTATAATTGATACTAGAAACCAAGATTTGACTGTTAGGTATGCTTATTGCTCCTGGAATCCCATTGCTTCTAGGCCCTTTCAATAGATAGCACAAGGAGATGTGTGTGTGTATACTAACTCGTGTATACACACATATCTATAAATATTGCTATATGCAACCATCTCTATCTATAGTAAACTAATTTGGGGTTCATACTGATGTCTCCAATGCTAATTCATTACCAGATGGATCATTCTATCCTCCTTCCCTTGTTTATCTATAAATTCCCACTCCAACAGTGAGAAACTTGGTTCCCACCATCCATCATCCATATCCTTAATTGTTCAATTCTAGTAAACATATGTAGCAATATCAGGATTATTAACCTATACATCATGGGGAAAAAAAACTTTATCAACTAGAATAAAGTACTTATGTACTTATTTGGCCTTTAGCTTTACAGACTATACTCATTTCCAAAGTTGCCTATATTAGGATCTTCTTGACTGTCCCCTTCAGTGAGGTTGTACATTTCTAATGCAGTTAAATTGTTTTGTCACATTCTGCATTCCATCCAGGGATTCCTCAACTTCCTATTTTTTAAAAATGTTTATATATTAAGATTTATTCTGTGCACTCTAAAGCACTATGTGTTTCAACCCAATGCAAAGTATCAATGTGTACACCATTGAAGCATTATGCAGAATAGTTTCACCATGCCCCCCAAAATCCCTTTGCTTTATTTATTCAACCCTTCCCCTCTGTTTGTGAAACCTAGATGCCATTGATAATCTTAATGTCTTCTTAGTTTTGCCTTTTCCTGAATGTGGATATAATTGGAACACATAATTTATAATGTTTATCAACTAATTTCTTTCACTTAGTAATAGTTATTTAAGATTGGTGCATGTCTTTTCATGGATTGAAGTTTCTTCATTTGTATTCCTCAGTAATAGTCCAATGTTTGGATGCAACATAGTCTTTTTATCTATTCATTCATTAAAGAACATCTTAATGTCTCCCAGGTTTTGGTGATTACGGCTGCTGCTGTAAACAATTACATGCAGGTTTTCAATAAGACATAAGTTTTTGAATCAGTTGGGAATATACATTCTAGGAGAACTATTGTTGTATCATACAGTAAAATTATGCATAGCTTTGTGAAAAATTAGTGAACTCTCTCCCAAAGTGGAAGACATTGTGATTGTACCATTTTGCATTCCTGCCACAATGAACAAGAGCCCCTGTTGCTCCACATTTTTCAACAGCAATTGGTATTGTCATGTTTTTTTGTTGTTGAGGGGATGGATTTTAGCTATTTTGTTTGGTATAAGTGAATTGCTGTCTGTATTTCATACAGTTGTTTGTACATAGCTCTGCAGTGCCATTCTTTATATTATATATTATATATATACTTTATTGTCTTCACTATTAAAATTGAGTCCCTTAAGGCAGGTTCTACATTCTATTCACCATAAACTCTCATTGTCTGACATATTGTAGGTGACTTTTTTTTAATGAAGGCAAGAATGAATGAAATAACAAAATAATTGTGTCTAATGAATGACTTCAAAGATAATTTGAATAATTAAGTATATGTTGAAGAATAAGACTTAATTTGTCAAGTTTTGATATTTTTTTATTATAACTGTTCAGTACATCGGGACTGGACTTTCTCTAAAGAAACAACATCCTTTCTAAAAAATTTTGCCCTTTATGTTCCAATAATTCATTAGAACCATCTATTAAAAAATTAATTTCCAAAAATAAATTAATTTTGTCCCATGCGTAATAGAGACACGGACCAATGGAACAGAACAGAAAACCCAGATATAAAACCATCTGATCTTTGACAATCCAGACAACAAAATACACTGGGGAAAAGAATCTCTATTCAATAAATGGTGCTGGGAAAATTGGATCACTACATGCAGAAGAATGAAACAGGATCCATCTCTCACCACTCACAAAAATTAATTCGATATGGATAAAGGACTTAAATATAAGGCATTGAACCATAAGAATTCTAGAAGAAAATGATGGAAATACTCTTCTGGATATTGTCCTAGGCAAAGAATTTATGAAGACGACCCCAATGGCAATCACAACAACAAAAATAAATAAATCGCACTTGATTAAATTAAAAAGTTTCTGCGTAGTCAAAGAAACAATCAACAGAGCAAATAGACAACCTACAGGATGGGAGAAAATATTCGCAAGCTATACATCTGATAAAGGACTAATAACAAGAATCTACAAAGAACTCAAGCAAATCAGCAAGAATAAATCAAAAAACCCTATTAAGAAGTGGACAAAAGACACGAACAGAAGCTTCTCAAAAGAAGATAGACAAATGGTCAAAAAGCATATGAAAAATGCTCAATGTCACCAATCAGCAGGGAAATGCAAATCCAAACCACAGTGAAATATCACCCTAGTCAGAATGGCTTTTATTAAAAACTCCAAAAACAACAGATGCTGGTGTGGATGCAGAGAGAAAGGAATGCTTATACACTGTTGATGGGACTTCAAGTTAGTACAATCTCCATGGAAAACAGTATGGAGGTACCTCGAAGAACTAAAAGTTGACCTTCCATTTGATCCAACAATCCCTCTACTGGGTATTTACCCAAAGGAAAAGAAGTCATTTTATAAAAAAGACACCTGTACTCAAATTTTTATTGCAGCACAACTCACAATCGCAAAGATGTGGAATCAACCCAAATGCCCATCAATTCATGAGTGGATTAATAAAATGTGGTATATGTATACCATGGAATACTACTCAGCCATAATGAAGGAAGACTTAGTGCCTTTTGCAACAATCTGGATGGAACTGGAGACCATTACCTATACAAAATATCTGAAGAATGGAAAAACAGACACCACATGTACTCACTATTAAACTGGAACTAATTGATAAGCACACACGTGCATAGAGGGAAATAAAACTCAACAGAAATCAAGCAGGGGGAGAGGGGAGGATGGGATGGGTGAAAACCTACCTAATGGGTTCAATGAACACAATCTGGGTGATGGGCATGCTTATAACCATGATTCATGCATTATAAAAGTGATCCATGTAACCAAAGAGATTTGTATCGCTGTAATACTTTGAAATTTTAAAAAAGCAATAATATAGGAACAGACATTTTCGATCTAACGAAAGCCTTATATTTCTTCAAATCAGGTATCAGTGATAATTTTTTTTGAAGCCAGTAAACATACTTGAACAATATTTACTTTCTAATTTAGCACATAACTGCATAACTATATATTATTTGTGGACATGCTAAGACAATATTAATGGTAAATATATTGAGAGCAGTTTATAATGAAGAAATATATGATGTTACAAAGTAAATAAATGAATACACATTTAGTGAATTAATTATTGTTTCACACATTAGATTATATTCTGTACATCAGAATTGTTAAGGTATTTAATTACTCTTTCAGAGGCTGAAATTAATTCTAAGGGAATTTTTAAAAGTTGCCTAATATCACTTATCTGTTAAATGTCATGCCAGTATTTGAAGTTTTAAAGACAGGGTTTATTTTTCGCTACATACAGGGCATTCATATCAAGTGTAAATTTGATCATAGTTAATTGCTCTAATCCAGTTAGTTTTTATTAAAAGCAAAATCTAAGGTCCCTCAAAGATTTAGCTATGATATTTTATCTTTCATTACTAAATTACCTTGATTTTGTGAGATACCTTGTAGCAAAATGTGACATAAATAACAAAATAAACAAGGTTGCAAAAGAAAGCTAAAAGAGCAAATTTGTCAGAATATACCATAATTATACAAGGTGATTCATTTCCTGATTTTTTTTTTTTTTTTTTTTTTTTTTGCCTTGACTATAGCCGTAATGTCAATTTTTCTCCTGTACCCTGAGGGACTTACAAGTTATTCTCAATGTCAATATTTTACTTCCCACATAGTCCCATTCTTTAGCAATAAAATTAGTGAAAGCAGAGGAAAGTGACTCAGAGATTCTCAAATTTGTGCCATGTGAAAATTTATTCTCAAACCCATCTCCTACCTCTTTTGCCAAGATTCTGGACTTTCTTGCACTTTTGCTGACTTTATGGAATTTATAATTTTTTCTCCTACTCTTTCTGAGATAGAACTTGGATGGATGTCTACTTCCAACAGTAAATCAGTTGCCCTATGCACAAAGGACATTTGTTGCAGTAAATATTTTTCCTTGATTCCTGAGCAAAATATGAACCAAGAACTGGTTAGGTTTATGAAATGACATGAGGTTGATGACACTGGAATGTTTTATGTTGATTGAAAAATGTGGGAGACTAATGTTTTTTAGTGAATCCATGGGAGAAATATGACTTGTATAAGCCCTATTGTTATAAGACACTTAACAACTTCCATGTTGCTATGAGAATAAAAGAGAAGAAACTGTCAAAATGAAAGGTTAACCAATATTTAGCACTTTCCATAATTTTATAAACTTTTACCTATTAAAAGTGCTATGTTTATTCTTTTATAAAGTTATGGAAAAATAGATTAAAATAATTCACTGGTCTCAGTTTGAGGGGTGGCATAAATATTGTCATTGTAATATTTTATGAAGAAATACAGACTGAGAGGAAACAGGCAAGACGACAGACTAGAGGGAGCCCACACACGCTGCTTTCAAATTGAGGATGGAAAGTTGCAAGTCAATGGCCACCTACAAATAGACCCTCTGGGAAAAAGCATTGTAAATCATCAGAGAAGTGGTGGGAGACACTCAGAGTGGAGAAGGAGATGGGAGATTTATTCACCAAGATTGGAAGGTATCCACGGAAAATGCCTACATGTGGGGAAGGGACAAAAGAGAGAACTCCAGGCTCCCCAATGGACACTGCAACCTGAGCTGTGAGGAGGACCCCACCATCACCACCGGCTTCAGTACTGATCAGGGAACTGCTTGGAGACTGTACAGTAACACTGTACTGGAGAGCAGGCTTGGCAGGGACCTGCTAGCTTCTGTTCCCAGGATACTGCAACTGATGACATTCTGAGTTCTCAGGTCCAGAGCACCCAGTCTACACAGGGATTGGCTTTGATGCAATAGCTTCCAAATCACCCCTGTCAGGCCAAGGAGAGAGCAGGAAGAGGAGATGTTCTCATGTGCCCTGGGACTGGGAGCCAAGTGCCCATCCCACCAGGGAATTCAAAGGGAGCAGTCAGTGATGGCACTTGAGAGCTCCCACAGTAACAGCCTCAGCAGGACCAGCCATCTGGCAACCCAGCCTCCATGGCCCCACCCACTAACTAGTAGAACACACCCCAGTCCTCTATGCCCCTCAGTGGAACATGCTCCCTAGCCCCACATGTTACCTGCCAGGCCACAGCCCTCACTGGGCCATGCCCCTGCAGACCTCCACATCAAACAGAGGTCCATGTCCCCACAGCACCATGCACTGCCAAGCTGGCCATATCCTCATGGCTCTGTGTGATGCCATGCCTGTGGTCCAGGGCCCCACCATGGACCTGCTTGACACAAGCCACCCCCAGCTGTATGCTGCCATTACACTTGGACCTGAGTGAACCAAATGCCCACAGCCCTGACACTCACAGCCACTGCTTAGATAGCCTAGCCAAGCAGTCACTGCCACTGCCACCAGGAGACCTGAGCAATTTCTCATAATGCCTGCCTCCATGGAGAAGGACTCACCTGGACCCCCACCCAAGCCTCAACAGTGGCCTGGGGACCAACCCACAACTCTATACAAAGATCCCCCAGCACTGGCTTGGACTGTGACAACCACAGGGGAATGGGACAATGCATAACAGCTATAGTACAGGATCTCAGTGCACCTGCCTCTCTCCTGACAGATCAATCTTCTGAAATAGGACATAAATGTGCCATCTAGGGACCTCTCCTTCTACTCAATAAATAGGAGAGTTTCCAAAAAAGAACAGATGCATCACAAACCTATCTGCCTGAGCTAAGAGAAGTTTCAAATGAGAGGAAACCAGGAAAAGGACTCTGGCAACATGAAAAAACAAGCTAGTTTGATACCCACAAAGGATCACAGCAAACCTATAATAATGGACCCCAACCAAAAGAAATCATTGAAATGTGAGAAATGGAATTCAGAATATGAGTGGCAAATAAGATGAAAGGGGTTGAAGAGAAAGTTGAAAGCCAACACAAAGAAACTAAAATTTGAGAACATGAATGAAAAAATTGAAAAAAATTTCTGGATAGACAACATAAAAAAATATGTAACAGAACTTAAAGAAATAAAAGACAAAGGGAGTTTCAAAATACAGCAGACAGCTTTAACAACAGGTTAGACCAAACAAAAAAAGAATTTCAGAGCTTGAAGACAAGTCTTTTGAACTAACCTACTCAAAGATACAGAAAAAAAAATAATAAAGAATGAACGATAACTCAGAAAAATATGGAATTATATAAAGAAGGCCAATATATGAGTTATTAATATCCTTGAAAGAGAAGAGGAAAAAGCAAGGAATACCTATTCGAGGGAATTATTGAGAAAAACTTCACTGTTATCACCAGAGATCCAGATATCCAGATACAAGATGGTCATTGAACATTGGGAAGATTCATAGCAAATAGGATATCTCCAAAACACATAGTTATCAACCTGGCCAAAGTCAAAATGAAAGAGAAAATTCTAAAAGCTGAAAGACAAAAATAACAACTAATTTACAAAGGAAAACCCACTATGCAAACAGCAGACTTCTCAGCAGAGAACTTACAAGCCAGAAATGATTGCTGCCCCATTCTTACTCTTCTTAAACAGAACAACTTCCAGCCAAGAATTTTGTATCTTGCAAATGAAGTTTCATAAATGATGGAGAAATAAAGACTTTTCTAGACAAGCAAATGCTAAGGGAATTTGTCATTACTAGACCAGCCCTATAGGAAATGCTCAAAAGTTCACTGTATGTGGAACAGCACAGTAGATACCTACTATAGTAAAAACACCCAAAAGTTAAAACTCACAGCTCTTATAAAACAATAGCACAAGAGAGAAAACAAAACAATAGGTACCATTCAAGATGATGAACAGAAGAGTATCCTACAAATAAATACTAACGCTGAACATGAATGGTCTTAATGCTCCACTTAAAAGACATAGACTGGATGAATGGATGGAAAATCACAGCCCAAGTACGTACTCTGTCCAAGTATCCCATCTAATGCACAAAGACTCACACAGACTCAAGGTACAGGGATGAAAAAAAAATGTTCCACACAAAAGGAAACCAAAAGCAAGCAGGTGTAGCCATTCTCATACCAGATAAAATTGACTTTAAATCAACAATGGTAAAAAAGGCAAAGATGGTCATTATATAATGATAAAGGCAGCCATTCACAAGAAGACATAACAATCTTAAATATACAGGCATCTAACATAGGAGCTCCCAGATTCATAAAACAGATTTTACTTGATCTAAGCAAAGAAATAAAAGATAGCATCATAATTACTGGGGACTTTGATACCAAACTGACAAAACTGGACAGATCACTGAAGAAGTAAAATCAACAAAGAAATACTGGACTTAAATGACACTCTAGAACAAATGAACTGAACAGGCATTTACAGTACACTCTACCCCAAAACTACAGAATACACAGTCTCCTCATCAGCACATGGGACATTTTCCAGGACTGATCATATCTTAGGCCACAAAACAAGTCTCAGCAAATTCAGAAAAATTGAAATCATACCAAGTATCTTCTCAGGCCACAGTCAAATAAAACTATAAAACAATTCCAAGAGAAACTCTATTTGGTTGCCCTTTGTTTCTTTCTCTTGCCTGATTGCTCTGGCTAGGACTTCCAGTACACACACACATATAATGTGTATGTGTGTGTGTATGTGTATATATACATACACACACACACATACGTACACCATTGGGTACTACTTAGCCATAGAAAGGAATGAATAAATATCATTTACAGCAACTTTGATAGAACTGGGGACACCTATCCTACCTGAAGTATCTCAGGAAAGGAGAAACCAAGCACCATGTGTTCTCGCTAATAAGTGGGAGCTAAATGATGGGTACACATGGGCACAAAAATATGTAAAGGACATTGGAAACTAACACGGAGAGAGGGTGGAAAGGGAGTGAGGGACAAAAACTTACCTATGGGGTACAATGAAGACTGTCCTGGTGGCAGGCACACCGAAAGCCCTAACTTCAGCATTATACAGTGTATCCATGTAACAAAAATATTTGTACCCCCTTAATATTTTGAAACAAAAAAAAGAAACACAGCCTGGCTTTTGTACCCTACCACCATTATGGTAGCATTAGAAAGGTTTCAAGATTTTTTTTTTTTAAGTGGAAGAGGTAACATTTCAAAATAAATGTAAGTAATTTAAATGGAAAAGAAAAGCTTCATTCAGCTGATAGGGATCAGAAAGCATCTGAATATCAGTTGACTCCCAGATGCTTCAGTGTCAGTGTTTTTATGGGATAGGGAAAAGTTGCACACCTGCCCTAGCAATTTTGGCTCAGGCAGTTTTTTAGTTTAAGCAAGTTATGTGGTTGTACATCATTCTCATTTTCATGCTCATCACTCAGAAACCTGATAAATATCGGGAAAATATTTTCTGAGACTCATTTTGCAAGCCTTGCAGACAATCAGCTAATCAAGGTGGGGAGGTAGATATCGAAAAGAAAGAAAAGGGGGCAAAGGTAGAAAGCAAGAGAGGAGCTGGGACCCTCTATCATGTTTGCTTTTGTCTTTTTTACAAAGATGAAGTGCTTTTTTCTACTGAAAAATGTATAGCCTTCTTTGGTTCTTTACGTATGTGTGGGGTGTGTGTGTATGTTAGTGTAAATCTGTGAAACTGAGCTAGGTCAAAACACAAAATACTGCTTTTGTTTCAAAGACTGCGAAGAATGCTAACTCAGATGCAGCAGAGAGTTTCTCCCTCTGTTACTCATTTCAGAATGAGTTCTCCAGAAGTATTACTAGACCTGAGGTAATGATTTTGTGAAAGTGATTACAAAAAGTTTTTACAGGGCAAAAAGAAAAGAGACATAGAGAAGTAAGATTATAAGCATGAGTAGACCAACTTTTGGTGTTTAGCAAAGTCCTAAAGAATGAAATTTTGGTTCAATTCCATAGGATCGGTATGGAGAGAATGAGAATCTTGACCAGAAGACAAGGAAACTTGAGTTCATATTTCCTAACAGGTGATTCACTTGTTAATTCCTAACTCCGGTGGATGTACATTTCTAGACACTTCCTCTCCTAGTATCTACAAGTAAAGTGGTCTTGAGTAGCTGGAGAACAGTCCTATGAAAGGAACCCGTTGGTGGATATTGGGAGAGAAAGCAAACTGGGAGCCAGTGAACCCAAAAATAATAAAGGAAACTATGGGACTTTTCAAGTTCTATTCAAATATGACAAAAACTCAAGAAGAAAAATAATATAAATAACATTATAAGGTTGCTTACTGGAAAAACTGAATTGGAGAATGTAACATGTCATTCTTTCTCCCTTTGGTAATATAGAATTGAAACTCTCATGATCCTGAATAAGTTTCTCAGTTGCAACAGGTAAGATAGTATAGAAAGTGAGCTCAAAGGGGTGGTGGGAAGCCTATGCTTTTTTAGAACTCATTGGCAGTGCAATCATTATATCAATCCCTCTTTCTTCTATGTTGAGGAAAAATTAAGAGAATGGAGGTAAATGTGTGTACTCCTTAGAATTTCTGATAGCCTAGAATCTTTGGTGGGACTTTCTTTTCCTCTTGGCCAACATGGAAACTAATTTTAATTTTACATGAGAAAATTTAGGTACACAGAAGTTTAATAAATTTCCCACTTGCAAGTGTGGAGCTACAATTTGTACCAGAAATTCTACCCATTGACCAGAGTCAACGATCTTAATCATTATGTTTTATTTCCTTAGTGAAGTCACCAAAAAGTGAAGAGTTAAAAAATTCTTCATGTCCCCATTGGCCCTTTTCTTACTAGACTGAATCACTCAGATGATGGCAAATACATTAATGTCCCTTGTTGAAATACTGTTATGTGAAAGACAGACTTGTGCGATGAATGGAAAGGATCACATTTGGCTGGTTCTTCACAGCATCAGAATTTCAAAAACTTTAGAGAGAGCACAGCAAATGGAAAGCCTTCTTGATATAACAACAGGTACACTGATCTTTAGCCTAGTTTTGTGATATCTAGCAAATGATGAGATCCACAAATAAAAATTGCAAATGAAATTATTAAATCATGCTAAAAACTGTATTAGAATGTGTAAAAATATTTTATCATTTCCTTTTCAAATAGTATTGTATGATACCTCAAGCAGATGCTTTTTTCCCTAGGCATGACCTCATTGACAAAGTGTAATATATCAGGAGTTTGGGAATTTTCCTTTCCTTTGACTTTTTTTCTAAAAGATTTTTCTTTAAATTGTCTCTAAAAATTACGTACTGTGGTATTATAAAGTAATCACAAGACACTGATCTGTTAAATAGGAGAAGAGAGCTTTAAATAAGATTTGTCAAGTTTCAGAGTTAAATTGCACTTGTCTGATCCATTTTAATTTCATAAATGAAGAAAATAAGGTAAAATGACTTGACTATCATCACATTAGCACAATGCTAAAATGAATGCTAACCTTCCTCTAACTCAGTGGTTTTCAACCATGTGTGATTTTGTACCCCAGGGCACATTTAGCAATGTTTAGAGACATTTTTGATTGTCACAATTAGGGAAAGAGGTTGCTACTGGTATCTAGTGAGTGGAAGTCAAGGATGCTGCTGAATATCCTGCGATGTACATTACATCCTCCCACAGAAAAAAGTTATTCAGTCCAAAATGTCAACAAGGCCAAACTTCAGAGGTGGAGAAACTCTAGGTGCTAGCTGTATTAGTTAACCTAATGCTATGTGCCAAAACAAATTTTAGTTTCTTACATAATGAAAATCAATCCTTGTTCAACTGAATTCAAAAGCAACTGTTCCCAATTGGGAGGCTCTCCTTCAAGTTATGATTCAGGTTTCTGGTATATTGGTTATCTATTGCTGTGTGTTAAGTTATCCCTAAATTTAAGCTGTGCAAAATGTAAGTGGATGAGATGAAAACAATAACAAAACATTTATTATATCTTACAGTTTCTGTGGATCACAAATTTGGGAGCTGCTTGGTTAGGCAGTTCTAGCTAAGTATTTCTCATGAGGCACCAGATACTGGACAGGATGCAGTCATCTGGGGGCCTGATTAGGATGAAAGTTTCTAATAGTTTCCAAGAGACTCATTGGCATAACTGGCAAATTGGTGCTGGCTGTTGGCAGTTTCCTCATTCCTCTGCACATGGGCTTCCCCATAGGATTTCTTGGGTATCACCAGGGCAAAAGAAGCAAGTCAAGAAATAGAAGTGGGAGCTGTATTGCTTTTTATGACATAGCCTTGGAAGTCACACATAACTTCCATAGTATTCTATGTGCCACATAGTTCAACCCTGATTCAACTCAGGAAGGAACTACACAAAGGCTTGATTATCCAGATGTGAAAATCACTGGGAATCCTCTTTAATGCTGGTTATTACAGGTCATTACTTCCCTTGTATGTCTCCACTGTATTTTATATCAGAATTCAGCGATTATCATTGGGATCATCTCTGTCCCAACTAACATGAAGAAGAAAAAAGCAGAAAATACCACATGCAGGAGAGTTTTAGGCCAGAGCTTGCAGAAGTTCACATTGCTTCTTACTAAACAAAAAACACGATGTGGTTGGAAAATATAATTGATCTATGTGCTCAGGAAGAAGAGTAAACAAGTATGGCAAATCATCTACCAGTTTGTGCCATATTTCCAGGTTACTAAACACATTTTAGACAATGTTATGCAAAAATGTCATTGTCTTTAGAAATCAAAAAGATATGAAAATATAATTAGGTGAGAAAAATATAATTAATAATTAGAATGAGAGTCATTATTCTATAAAAGTAACATATAATTTGGTATCACATAATTCTTATTTTTATTTCAACATAGTAAAAAAAAAATCTTCACTTCCTCTAGCCATTAATTTATAAGAAGGACAGCAAACTAACATGGGTTAAAGATCTTTTTTTCTACTATATAATGTGTAACACATTTAATTGACCTAGTGCCAAGACATAACTATTTATAATCTTTATATGAGCAAATCCTTATATGAGCAAATAGATCAAAAAATTTAAGTATATTATTCAAAATTATTAGGTTAATAAGTAAAATATACAAAATTCAAACCTAGGTTTGTCTCACTCTAATATTCCTAATAAAACAAAAAATACCACCAAATTGTTTATACCACCAAATTGATATTACTCTGCTCTTCCTTAAAAAGATCCATGAGGATTTTTAAAATTTTACTTATTTTTTTAAAGAATTCCCTTTACACACAAGTACTTACACATTCTAGATATGTCTAAAATTGCAGATATTTCTTTAACCTTGTACAGGACATAATGCAAAATATCAGGAAAACCTGGCCTCTAAGCAGCATCGAGTTATGGTGCTTTTATTTTATTTGGGAGCATTTTTGGAGAGTGATTTCATACATGCAAATAAAGTAGTGCATAAACAAAGAAATTTAGCTATAGAATATTTAAATTATATCAGCCAGAAACCACAAATACTTCTTTAAAGGACAGATTGCAGAGAAATCTACTAGAAGCCAAAATATTCTCTTCCAAAAAAGTCTTTTAGACATACAGCACACTTCTTTCCTTATTTCCCATATATTTTGTATGACAAACTGCTCAATGTCATCCTTCAATGCTTGGAAAGGTATTTTATGATCAAATGATGATTACTTTAGGGTGATGAGATTTGAAAGGTATGCAAATGTGCTCTTTGATAGAAGAGCCATTTACCTATGAAAAGCAACATTACTAGAAAACTGATACATTTAGAAGTAAATGGCAAACCAAGTGAGCTCACAGTATTTGGCTGGTTCTTACTCAGAAACATATCCAGAAACATCCAGTTCCAGGACCAGAAAATGATAATGTAGTTAAGCATTGGAAAAGCCTATCATTTTTCAATCTTAGCAGAGAGCTAAATTGGGCCTAAAAAATACACATTAAGACACATAAGGACAATTGTCTCAGTATGCTCACAGACTTCTGAACTGCTTTCACTGCCTCTCTACTAACTTCAAGAAAGATGCCATTTTGGTTTTGGGGTGTGTGTGTGTGTGTGTGTGTTCCTTTTTTGGAGGTGGGGGCTGTTTTCGTTACTGTACTGCAAGCTAAACTTATTATATAACTTCATGTGTGGATTACATGAGTGTTCTTATTCTAGGGAGGTATCTTTTTATGTATTACAAATTAATATCATTTCTCAATGTATCAGTGGCAAAGTCTCAGACATTTTGGGTCCTCCGTCAATTTGTGAGTAGAGGATTTTCTAGGCCCTTCATCTCTTTTCACTAGCATTATCACTGTTATCACTGTAACAACCACACCTCTCACCACCACCATCACTAATTAAAGGTGCTTATTTGGTTGGAAGGCTAGCCTCAAAGCCCTCTCATTCTCTCCTCACCATAACCTTCTCTCTTCCTCATTTTTTTTTGTTTTTTACTTAAAAGAAATAAAATTAACATATGCCAGAAATAAAATGCTAGATATCCACTATATTAAACACTATTCGTATATGATTCTGGCCCAAGGATTCCTTATAAAATCCTCACTAAAGAAACCATGACCAATGCGTTGATAGCCACAATAAAAAATTAGAAACATGATGGAGAACTTCCATGGCTTTTATATTAATGTGATACCACAAAATATTGTCCATTTTTTCTTTTTTGGTCCATTAATAAAACTGACTCCAAATCAAGCTTAGTTTAGTAAAGAATTCATGCTAGCCAAAACACAAAAATTAAACAAAATAAATTCAAATACAAAAATAGGCTCACTTTTCTCAAACAAAAACCTGAAAGTTTCCAACACTTTGTATCTTTAAATACTGCCATAGAATCACATTCAAGAGAGCCAGCCCTCACATACTGTTCCTACCCATTAATAAGCAGATATAGGTGAAATAAATTGGATGAAGCAAGAAAACATGGCTCACTGGGAAGAATATTAACTTTAGAGTAAGACATTATGTCAAAACTTTGGACTAATTATTTAACTTCCAGAAGCCTCTGTAATTTCATCTCTTAAATTAGAATCACTAAAATTAGTGCTCAGGGTTGCTATGAGAATTAAATACAGAGCATTCACAAAATCTGCAGGCATAAGGTTTGTTCAGTTAGTGTCACTGATTCAGTTTTAACACGTGAGGCTGTTTGAGGATTTCACTCATTCAGTCCAGGCAATCCCAAAGGCACCAGGCCATCAAAAGAGTGCAGGTACTTCATTTTTCTTCTTTAAATTTTCTCCCTTAGTATCTCAATGTTTTAACTTACATTTTTTTTCTGCATTCTTATTTAAATTCTTAATGGACTCCTAGCACAGTTAAGCCAGTCTAGTTTTAACCACCACTTTCAAACATTTTCGTGATGGGAAAATATGTGTAATTTAGTGGCTAGTTGATTCACTTTTCAAGTTTCTAAGTTAAACTGTAATGAAACTCCTTGTCATTCTAACACCTTTTCCCACTTAAAAAGAACGAAAAAAGATATATTGATGACATTCAGAGGCATAGTGTTATTTCAAGACAAAAAAAACACTCCTTAAAATTATACCTATGTGATTACTTAAGTGAAGCTTATTCTTAAGTTGTTGCTTACATTTTCTTATGTTAGGCTAAAGTGGGCAACGGTAAAGCAATATTATGTTGTCAAAAGAGCACATGTATTAACATATACACATAGAGTCATAGTGCCATGACTTTAAAAAAAGATCACCACTGAAATGTTAACAATGTCTTTTCCCTTATGGTGAGGTTTGGTTAATTTTTTTCTCCTTTGAAATTTTTTACCTATTTTTTTTTAACTGCTGAAAACTTTTGTGTGCCCTAAAAAAAAAAAAAAAAGACAAAATAGGATATTAGCCAGGGAGTATTGTCTTTAGCCTTTTTCATCTCACCCACAGGAGTACTAATGACACACGATTATCATTGAAGATTCACACAAACATCACAAACATGCACACTCATCTCATACATGTTACATTGTGAACATGTATCTATTATATGCTGTAGACAAAAGTTCATATGAAAAAATGTACATCTATATACTTTTTAATAGTTGCATTATTTTATTTTGTATGAATTCACTTTAAAATATTTCATCAGTTCTCTACCGAAAGACATCTGTAAAGTGAAGCTCAGACAAGTAATTACTTAGGTCACATAGCTGATGAGTATTGAAAGGGAAAAATAAACCTTGGTCTTTCTGCTTTCAAAGTCTATACTTCCCCCACTACAGAACACTGTCTTACTTTTTTAGCATAGCATTCCAATTATTTGAATGCATGCCATTGACTTACACAAATCATTGTAGGTTCTTAAGATAAAGGTAATATCACAGGTTAAACTCATTTATTTTTGCCTTCTCTCTCATTTAAAAGAAAATACTTGCCAATATATTTGTAGCTCCCTGTGCTTATAATGTGAAGACATTACATAGAGGCTCCTGGTTTTATGTAATTTTGAAAGTTAACATGGAAAATTCCACTGTACAAATGCCCTCAGCTGCATTAGTTGAAGCATTAGCCCCAGGCTTAGCTTGCAGTGAACTAAAATGAGCAGTTAGAACAATAAAACAATGCTCACCAGTCGTCTGGCATTATGTAAACCCAGTCATAAAGTGCATGTTATGATGTAACACCCACCGGGCCTAATTATTCCCCTTTTATGTACGGAAGAGCGCAAGCTGTGTAACCTTTGGGAGTATTGACTACTCAGAAAGCCTTCCATTGCTCTCTCCTCCCACTCTCTGCCCACAATAGGAATTGTCCCATCAAGCTTCCATTCTGCTGGGAGAGAGAATAGACTCTTTGGTAATTGATAGTCTCTGTCCTGGCATGGAGTGGAGCAAAAGCCTGCAATTGCCACTCCTCTACTCAGACACATGCAACTGATTCCCTGCGCCAACAGGATAAAAATCTTTAACACAGCCTGAAGCCCTCAATGATACAGCCCGCCTTGCCTTCACGGCCTTGTTCTCACCACTGTCTCTCTATAAATCTTCCTTCATGCCAAAACTACCTGTTCATTGCTCCCCAGAAATAAATCCTACCAGCTCACCAGCTCCGCACCACCTCCCCCTACCCACAACACCCCACCCCAGTCTGTGGAAAAATCGTCCTCCATGAAACTGGTCCCTGGTGCCAAAGAAAATGGGGACCGCTGTGTGTCTCCAGATGCCTAAATGCTGGCATACTATCTTCTCTTAGGTGTTCAAATACAGTGATTGATTAATTTTCTGGAAGATGGGGCATGACGGCTGACTAGAGACACGGCTAACCAGATCTTCTCAGAAAGAAGAAAAAGTTTTAGGTGAAAAAGAAAAAACAACATAGCCCAGGTGCCATTCAGAGGGAAAAGTGCTAGGACCTACCGGAGATTCCACAGGAAGAGTTGTGGAGCGGAACAAGAAGGAGCAGGATTTCGGCAAAGATCAACCTCTGAGAAACTTGAGTCCTGAAGAAGCGGTAGGTGGGGGGTTAGTTTCTCCTTCCCTGGCGTCTCTGGTAGTGAGCAAGCTCCCAAGCTGCGGACGAACTTCTCTAATCTCGCGAGACCAAAAGCTGTCGCCGCCAGTGAACTGGGAGCTTCCTGAAAATCAAGCACTGGCCTGTCAGCCCAGGTGTGGTCGTTTCTCATCACCACAAACCCCAGCCAAGACTTTGGGCACCATACTGCTTCTCCACCCACTGTGTGCCTTTTTCCTTCCCAGGGAGCTTCAGCCCTTCTGTTTTCATGGCACTGGTCGCTACACAAATGTTTCCTGCCCAGACAGTGTTGGCCACGCGGGCCGGTAGGTACTCGGGGAATGGTGTGATGCCTGAACATGGACACTCTGGGCAAGCTGCCTTCCGAGAAGAGGGATAAAGAGGATCTGCGTGCCAGCTCTCCTCCATTCGAACTCTTTTCCTTCCCTTCCCCTGCCCTGCCCACTGCTGCCAAGTGGCACAGGTGCCCCAAGGCACAATTGAGCTGGGGCTCTCAGGAGTGGCTGCTTCGCCTCTGTTGGCCTGCTCACACTACGGAGGCCTCCTCGGAGAGTGGGGCTCACACCTTTCCTCCCAAGACCTGCAGTGGACCAATGGGTGCTCAAACTCTGAACTTCATGCCTGCCAGCCCTTCCCGGTGCTGCTCACCTGGCTCCTTCAGCAGAGCGGGGCATACCCTGAAGCAGAAGAACATTAAGCCTACTTGAGAACTCCATGGGCAACTTGGGACCAGCACACTTCTCCCTGACACATTCAGGTATTGAACTAGGGGTACGAAGGGACCACGCGGGATCCCGCACCCCCCAGGACTAGATAGTGTTGCTCTGGCGGGAGGCACGCGGGGTTGGGGGGTGGGGGTAGGGGTAGGGGGGTGTAATTAATTTTGACGAGAGAGCTTACCCATTCCGGGAAAGCCTTTAACATTACAGTAAATTAGAAAATAGTCTTTTACATATATATATATATATATATATATATATAGTTTTCACAGAACTATCTGTAATTGCATCATTGTTAAAAAAAATTCTATATATTAGGTCTTTGTCAGTCCACCTGAGACTATTGAACACTGATTAGCACCTGTAAATTCAGGTGGTATTTATAACAGTGATAAAAACCAGTCCCAGATGTGAAGAAGTAAGTTCAATGTGTTTGGTAACAACAGAAGACATCATTCCCTCAAAGGATATCTCTGGGTCCTTTTTAACAAAGAGGATTGGGAAAGAATCTAGACTGCTTAGTATAAAAGTAAAATGTTGAACTTTTAAACAGTCATGCTGGTTTAATACCAGGAATATTTAAAGAGGCCTTTAGCTATTTTGCTGTTCTCATATTATAGGTAAATAGTCATAGTTTATCTTCTGCAGTGCTGCTTTTGGGTCTTCTAAGCCAATCTCAATAGGTAAATATCAATTGTTCAGCCATAAAAGTCCATAAAAACCAGAGTTCCAGAAGAAGTATTATGTTTTGCATACAGTAATGTGTTTGTAAGTGTTTTATAAGCCCTGTGCAATATAAATGGCAGTGTGAATACCAACAATATGATGTTTCAGTTACTCTCTGGGACACTTAATAATATTAGCAATATGTTTCAATCAGGCTCACACCATATTTATTAAGGAACTTTATGTGGTTTTCTTTTTCGATTTGAAGCTAATACATTGCTTAAAAAGACTCCAAGTAAATGTGTGGCATCAATCCTTGTACACCAGCTGATGTTTATAACAGTGCACCATGGGACATTACTTCCAGAATGACTTGAAAGCCAAACCAAGAATTTACAGGGCTACATGAGTTCCCATTATCGAATTTCAGCAACCCAGATAATTCTATAGGACATAAACTAAAGCAACTGCGTATCATAAATGTCCCAAATCCATTTATCTTGTTAGTTGCCCCTCTACTACAATTTTCTATCTATGTCTGGGGAGGTAAAGACACCAGTTTAAATCAATCCAATTCTAATGACACTCATGGTATTATTCCTCACCCAAGTAGATATACCTTTTACTCTCTTGCTAAAGAAAAATCATTTAGTCTGCTTTTCCTCTATGAACAAATTATCAGCCTAAAACCTATATAACTATGAGGTGTTCAATAATCTAAGAATTAACACATTGGTAGTATTTATTTTAAATCAGGCTTTTGGGAGAGTTTCAGATTTGGTTATTCTATGCATGCATCGTTTCTTTCATGCAAGACTGAGGTAACCAACAATAAAGGTACTCTCTCAAGATTCCTTTGGATCTCTGTTATCTTCCAGTAAGCCCTTTTATGAGCTTCAGGCTACTTTGTTAATGGTCTGCACCTGAGCTATTTACTTGGGGGTGGCCCTCAGGCTACTGGAGTCACTTTGCCCTGAGAGCAAAGAGAGTTTACATCCTTTTGGTGCAACCTTTAGTCAATGACTGACAGATTGTAATGTGAGAGCTCAGGTCTCTAGTCTCAGGTCATTCATGGCATCTTTTTCCAGTGAAATCGCTGAAGCCTTCTTCCATGGGACTTGCCTCAAATCACATTCTTATTTGACTTTTTCCCCCCTTCCTTTTCCTGCTTCCGCTTTTGCCAGTTTACCTTGTGAGTTAGTTCTTCCTAGTAATTCACTGGAATACAAATGCTCACTTTCAATTCTGCTCTGGGGAACTTGAACTAACACAGCTTATCTTACACCTAGATATTTGTTATTAAGTATAACTCTTGGTCTACCATTAAAGAATGATACAAAACTAATTTCTTTATTGGCATCTCATTCTTTTCAATAAAAACTTTCATTAGAGTTCCTTTTGGAGAGAGCATGGGCTTTAAAGTCAGAGCAAGATTCAGTCACCTGGGCTGCTCACTAGCTAGGCAATATTGCAGAAGTTAACTAGTCTTTTAGAGTCTGGTTCTTCAAGTCAGTTTGAATAAATCCTATAGGGATGTGTTAAACATTAAATGAATATGTCTAGCCTACTGCTTTGCTCACAAAATTTCTCATTATAATTTTTTTTGTCCTACCCACCCCTCTACTTGTTTGAAAATGTTTAATCTACCAAAAGTCTAATATATGATTTTCCTATGAGTAGGAAATGTTAGTTCTCTGAGCTAATATTTGTGGGAAGTAATAAATTTCTATATTTTTAAAGTCAATTTGAGTGGGTCTATTGGTTTCCTAGGGCTTTAGTAACAAATCGCAACATACGTGATATAACATAGTTGATAGCTTAAAACAACAGAAACATATTCTGTGACAGTACTGGAGTCTAGAAGTCTGAAATAACATGTTGGCACAGTTGGTTCCTTCTGGAGATTTTGAGTGAGAATCTGTTGCATGCCCATCTCCTAGCTTCTGGGGGCTGCCAGCAATTCTGGACATTCGTTGATGTATAGAACATCACTGCAATGTCTAACTCAGTCTTCTCATGTCTTTCCCTCTATTCCTCTGTGTGTCAAATCTCTCTTTTCTATGTTATAATGACAACAATCATTGGATTTAGGGTCTACCCTAAATCCAGAATAATATCATCTAGAGATCCTTAATTCAATCTGTTAAAATCCTAATTCCAAATAAAGTCACATTCACAGGAAGCAGGGGTTAGGACTAGGACATATATTTCTGGAAGGACACAATTCAACACAATGCAGTTGAGTTTTTATTACTACAGACACAACCATTCTGATTGATACAGACTACAATTTGATTCAAATAAATAAGTCCCTTATTCTGTGGCAAAATTCTAGGACGCTTGGCTCATAAGATGATTGAATTCAACAATTTAAACTTTTAAAGAAATTTAGAGGTCTTCTCATTTAATGTTTCCCTTTCAACAAAAATCCTTTTTTAGAATAATCCTAAGCAATCGTTATCTGATACTATCTTTAATTACTCCCAAAGTTATATATTCTTTATGTTATTCGTATTCCTTCCAGAGAATTTTGACTATTTAAAATTTTCTTTTTTTGTTGTTGTTGTTGTTTGTTGTTTATAGGGGTACAGGTGTTTAGGTTATGTGTGATGCCCTTGCCCCCCCTTCCCCCCAAGTCCCAGTCCCAAGCATGTATTTAAAATTTTCTATGACCAAAAAGCATGTCTTGCTCTAGAAGATCCCAAATAGTAAAGCTTACGTATATGAAAGAGGATTTTGTCTTTTGAGGCCATAAAAATATAATATTAACAGTAATTCTCTAAAAGAGTGAACTAGAGCAACAGATGAAAAAGAAAGATCTGCTTTGAGTTAATAGTAAAATGTCTACATAGTTTACTCTATGTGATTTTACTATTAAGACTCAATAAACATATTTGCTACTACAGTACATGGGGATAGGCTGAAATGAAGTTTGAGGACTTTGAATACTAAATAAAACTTAAATGCTTATTTTCTCTGGCACACAATAAAATGAGGGAGAGACATGGAACATCAAGAAATAAGACAGAATAAATGCCATGGATTTTAAGTTATATTTCTGATTTTATGATGTTTTACATATTTATTCAATAAACATCCAATGGCATCAGTTCATGTTTACTGTCATTTCCTTTCAAAACTATTGATGAATAGTTTGTGATGCTCTTAAAAGACATAAAATCACTTTTTAAAGAAATAATATGATAGGATTGAGATTTTCAAAGCACATTTTAAAGTAGTATTGGGTGAGCCAGATGCATAATTTAGAAGTTTTAATGTGAACTAAATGAAGTGAGTCTCGGGATAGAATGCTATATAGCTCTACGACCCTGGAGATACAGACATGAACAAACCTCTACCCAAACAATGATCAACCTGCACACCCAGTCAGATGTCATACTCAAGATTTAAACCATCACAAAGTAGATAACAAGTACAATAGTATTAAAGAAAAAGAAATGTCAGTAAATATGTTAAGAAAATTTGATATAGTGGGAGGGAGAGATTCCTTACACAGCCTTTGGCTTCAATTCTTGCCTTTACTTTTTCAAAGTCAACGATTCAATTACTAAATTTAATTATTTTTTTCCATTATAAAATAAAAGTCAAGATTCATTTTGAACAAAAATAAACTCTCCACTACACATCTATTGGAATGGTAAAAGGCCCAAACACTGACAACACCGAATGTTAGGATGTTGAGCAACAGGAACTCAGGAACTCCTGGGTTCAAGCGATCCTCCTGTCTCAGCCTCCAGCATAGCTGGGACTACAGGCGTGCACCACTACACATTTTTCTATTTTTTGTAGCGACGTGGTCTCCCTATGTTACCTAAGCTAGTCTTAAGCTCCTGGCCTCAAGCGATCCTCATACCTTGGCCTCCCAAAGTGCTAGGATTATAGATGTGAGCAATTGTGGCCAGCCAGGATCTTTCAAATTTGCTGGCAGGCTTGCAAAATGGTATAGACACTCTTAAAGACACTTGGCAGTTTCTTACAAAACTAAACATACTCTTGTTATACACCACAGTGTTTACACTCCTTGGTATTTATTCAAATGAGTTAAAAACATATGTCCACACAAAAACCTGCATAAGGATATTTATAGAAGGTTTATTCATAATCGCCAGAACTTGAAAGCAACCAAGATGCCCTTTAGTAGATGAATGGATAAATAAATTAATAGTATATCCAGACAATGGAATATTATTTAGCACTAACAAGAAATGCTATCAAGCCATGAAAAGAACTGAAGCAAACCTATAATACATATCACTAAGTGAAAAAATCCAATCTATAAATGCTAGGCTGTGTGATTCCAACTATATGACATTCTGAAAAAGATAATACTATGAAGTAAAGAATATCAATAATTTCCAAGAGTCAGGGAAGAGGAAGGGATGTATGGGAAAAGAACAGAGTATTTTTAGGGCAGTGAAACTATTCTGAATGATACCACAATGGTGGATACAGGTCATTATATATTTGTTAAAACCCATAGAAAGGGTACAATATAAAGAGAGAACTCATGCAAACTGTGTATGTAACTACGTACTGCACAAATACATAAACTGTGGACTTTGGGTGTTACTGATGTGTCAATTACAGTTCATGGATTGTAACGAATTAGTGCAAGATATTTACTGTATGAAAAGTGTGCATGTGTGGTCTGCAGGGGGGGGATGTAGCGGAACTCTACATTTTGTTCAATTTTCTTGTGAACTTAAAACTGCTATAAAATATCAAGTCTATTAAAAAAAAACACTGCACTCTATATTGAAGAGTTACCTGCACTCCCACGTTTGTTGTAGCACCATTTATGATAGCAAAAGTATGGAATCAACCTAAGTGTTCATCAGTGGATGAACAGATAAAGAAAATGTGGAATGGAATATTATTTAGCCATAAAAATGAATGAAATCTTTTCATTTTCAGCAACATGGATAGAACTGGAAGACATTATGTTAAGTGAAATAAGTCTGTAAAGAAATTTTAAAACAATTTTGCAGACGGTTCTCAAGAGTATTTTTTAAAAAAATTTTGCTGTATTTCTTTCTAATCTATTTTTGTCCAGATAGCATTTTTCCTGCTTAATAATACTATTCTTAAATAATATCAAATAATAATACTATTCAACTGTTAACTCTACAACTATTTATTCTGTACCTATCATGGCCCAGAAACTCTTATTGGCAATCCGAATACACTTGTAAACTTGGAAGAGAAGTTCTCTGTTTTTATGAAAACTGAATTTTAATGAAAAGAAAATATAATACTGAGAAAGATAAATCTATAGAAACCATTACATACTTATTTTCAGGATAAACAATAACTAGCCCTCACATAAGAGGACTTGACAGAACCATTTGTCACACATACTTTATCCTAAATTCACTTTATAGTCAGGGTGACTATCTGTGTTAACTAATTGGTTTTGTCCAGCAGAAAAATAAGCTTCTCACATGTTTATAGTTATGCAACTTGGAGTAAAGTGCCCACTGAAGTTAGTCTCCTACCATTCCATAGAAATCAGAAGGTGAGGTGGTATTTTTTGATGATTACATTTCAAAGAGATAGTTCCCAAGTCTTGAGAAAGACATCTCTGAGTCTTAAAGCTGTCAAGAGGCTTATTTAGTTTTTAAAAAGATTCACATACATTTCAAAGAGACAGAAAATAACTTAAAATCACCAGTTTTCTAAAATAAATGCTCTAAGAAAAGGGAATGGGGGGTATTTCTTCCCTATTTCTAAGAGGGAGAATTTAGCTGCTTATTTTTAATTTGTATTAGCCCTTACACTCATTATTATTTTTTAAAACACTGATCAGCAGAGGAAATTGTATTATTTTTCAGTGATATGCATGGAATTCTGGTTTAATGCTATTCAACAATAAAATTGTGTTATTTCTCTTCTACATTTTTCGGGGTGGGGGCCATTCTGGGCTAGAAGCAGATTTTGTTTTTAATTATATTTCCTCAACATAAGGTAGAAAATTATGCCACAGAATGTTTGTGGGGATGTGAATTTAGAGGGAATGGTCCGCAGAAATTCTCTTCTAGGGAACCGATATCTGAATAGCGATCTGAATGTTAGGAAGGAACCACCTGTATAAAATATCTATGGAGAAGAATCCAAGCAGTGAGAATAGCAAATATAACAGCTCTGAGACAAAGATAAGCTTGGTTTATTTTAATAACAGAAATTAGGCTAATATATGTAAATCTTAGAGAATGATAGAAAAAGCGATAAGCAGATGATATCAGAAGATGAGTTGTCCTCATGGCTTGCAGTCATTAAAAAGAGTTTTTAAAGAAGATTCAAAGTGTAATTATGTGCTGTCAGCTGGCTCATGGTCTGTAAAATATTAATAGTTGTGTTTTGTAGAGAATAGGCTATGAGGGGAAAGAACTATAGCAAGAAGGTAGTTACGAATCTTCTCTAGTTGTCCTGGCAAGAAATAGAACTAGCGTAACACAGTGGATATTTTGAGAGGGGCTTGAATTAGGAATAAATTTTGGAGGTAGACAACTCCATGTGGAGATGAAGACTAAGAAAAAGAGAGAAGTCGAGAATAACTCCTAGGTCCTCTCCTCTGCAATTGTGTGAATGATGATACCATTGTAAACTGTGGTAGACTAGGGAAGACTAATTTTAAGAGGGGAAATAAAAAATTCTATTCCAGCCAGGTAGTGTTTAAGACATCCATTAGATATTCAAACAGAGACATCAAGTTAGCAGCTAAAGATATGAGTCTGGAGCTAGAAATATATTTTGGGAAATCAATAGTTTAGATTGTATTTTAAACCATGGGTCTCAATAATGTCATCTAGCATAGAGTAGAGCTGGTAATAGTGTGCCCTGAGGCACACAGACATTTAGGGAATTAGAAAGGGGGAGAAGCCAAGAAAGGAAAATGAAAAGTCATTAGCACAATAGGAAGTAAAACAAGACTGTAATGTTACCCATGGCAAATAAATGATTTTGATTTAAAAGGAAGCTGTCAGTAGTGTTGGAGACAGATATGAGTTCAAGTGCGATAAGACAGATAAGCAGATAAGACAGATATCTGCTTTTGTATTTGGAAAGCCAGTCATTGGTGACTTTGATAAGATCAATTTCAGTGGAATGATGGAGATAAAAATATAATTTGAGGGAAATAAGGAAGTGAGGAAAAGAAGACTGAATACAGGCAGCTCTTCTGGTATTATAGTTTCTGGGAAGCATGACTACGAACGGGAAAAGTTGTGCATTCATTTTTCATTTTTGTAATAGGGGTTGATTTTTATCTCAGATCCCAAGACTTCAACTATTTTGTTGTTTTTGTTGCTGACAATATATATATGGTATTTTTAGATTTTTTTTTTTTAATTCTGTAATCATAGTTCTTTAAAAAAGAAAAAAAAACCTTATCACTTCCCTTGATAACTTACTATTTTATTCTTTTAATTTTTCATTCTTAAGTTCTATTTTTAAATTTATGTTTAAAATTATGAAACTTTTTGAGAAGTTTATTCATGAGGCATATGTAGGTGAAATGTTTTCTGAGGCTTCATATATGAAAAATAGTTTTTATTTTTTCTGTAAGAAAAATAACTTGGTTAGATACAAAGATATTGGTGGACGGAAGGCCCACTCACAATCTGTACTTATTTTTCTTACTGAGTTTTGTAAAAAACTAATCGTTGTGTACGTTTTTAAAAATCTTTCAAACTTTTTTTCTTCTTTTGGAAATTTTTAGGAATTTCTTCTTTGCCACTGAAATATAAAAATATATCTTATTAATTTTACTATTAGGTAGTTAGCTAGGGATTCTGGGTCTCCTAGGAATGAAAGTAGGTGCTGCTGCAATTCACTCCCCCACCAAATGGGCTTTCAGAGAGGCTCATGGGAAATCTGCGTGTGCAGTAAGACTCAGATCATGCAGCTCCCAACTGTCCAATCAAAGTGGTTCCATGGTGACTTCTGAACCATGAGGGATGTCCCAATCTGGTCACTATAAAAGAAGACACAGACCATAACCAGCCCCTCTTTTGTGCCCTTCCCTTGGCTCTCCCTTTGCTGCTACAATGGGTCAGGTTATCATCTGTGGCATATGTATCACTCTCTGTATACCTATATCTTTCTCTTGCTGTATAATTCTATCTTTCGCTCCTCAATAAACCTCATTTTCGTGCTTGCCAAAAACTTTGGCGCGTTTGGTCATTCATTGGCCATGAGCACACTAAGAACCGATATTTTCACACTAAAACCTGAGACTACATTTGTCCTAGAACATTTTGATTATTCTTTATTTAAACTTTCTGTCTTTTTTAAAATTTTTTATTTTTTATTCTTCTTAGAGATGAGGTCTTGCTCTGTTGCCCAGGCTGGACTTGAACTCCTAGACTTAAGTGATCCCCTTGCCTCAGACTCTTGAATAGCTGGGACTACAGGCCTTTTTTGTCTTTTTACTTTTTTTTTTTTTTTTTTTGCATAAGAAATTCTTTTTGTCTGTTAAGGCTTCTGCTGTGTTTCTTCTATTTTCTTTTTTGGTCAGAACTATATAATATGTCTAGGCTGGAATCCCAATACCCATTTCACAAAAATTTTCTTTTAAAGTAATTTTCAGCTGCATATCACTTTTCCCTAGTGTCCTGGTATTTTTCCTTAGGTAGTTCCTTAGTGTTTTAGGGTTATTTCTCAGGCTTCTCCTCTAAAATACAAATTTGAAACTGTTGCTAATCCTATTCAAACTCATGCATGCTTCCTCAACCCCTGTACCTTGTTGTATCTTCTGCTTTACAAATCTTATCTTTGCCTCTCCTTAGCAGAACTAAAGTCAGAATTATATGGATAAATAAATTTGCTAAAATTCAATTCCAAGATTCTTTCCCCACAGATAACAGCTTTTTTTTCTTTTTATAATTTGTTGTTCCTTGATGTTGTTTAAATAGACACTGCTCCAAGATGATTCTGTATGTTTTAATTTTTGTATCCTCAACTTCTCTAGCCATGTTTCAAAATTTTAAGCTAAAAACATGCAGAAAGAAACTCTCAATATAATTTATCCCAATGATCTACAACCATGTAATTACTGTACCTTTGGCTTTTTATAGATTTCAACCAGGCCTTAACATAGCCTGCCCCACCAGCCCTTCAGATATGCAAACAGAGAAAAATGACACAATAGCAATACAGTCAGCATGAAAAACAACAATATACACTTCACCATATAGGAGTCATCTCACAAACTTAGGATTCTTGATATGAACAAAATTCAGAAGGACTGTTTTATGACAGATCCTGTTTATTTAGAAAAAGGACAATAGCCATTTTATAAGTGTTTAAAATCTTATTAAAATTATTACATGAATTTTGTCTGTCAACTTTAAGTTCCTTTGGTGACCATATGTCTAATACCCAAACTTATGTCGATACATCAATTATTTAATTGAAAAACTAGAAATAAAAGTGCATCTGATCTTAAGAACTCTATAAAAATATGTATTTTTAGATAAAATGACTTCATTTCATAAAGGAAATTCTTGTCCAGAAACTAGAATCATGAGATGGGAGCAGGAGAGAAGAGAGTAGTGTGTTTGGATATATATACATATATATTTGAAAAAAAAAAAGCGATATTTTTAGACAATGACCTACCTAGTTAAATCAAGTAGGAGAGAACAAACCTGAGCTTAATTAATGAGGAATCCATCTGAAAGAACCAATATTCAGTATCTCTCAGTGAAGAACGTGTTCTTAGGTATAGCCACTGGTGAGGAGAAATTCTTGCTGGAAATGGAATTGAAAAATCTAAGCAATGTAAAATTCTTGAGAATGAATAGAAGACTCGAGGATCAGAGCTAGGGGCACAGGCCAAGTCTGCCCTATCGTCAAGGGTCACTCGATGGGGAATCTCAGGTGCTTGTCTGTCTATCACTACAATACTAATACTAATATTAACTCATTAAATCCTTCTTCACCTAAGTCAAGATTTATGCTAGACAGCTTTGAAACAAATAGCCTCCTTGTGTGTACAACAAACAGCTCACTCGTCCTTTTGCACTTCAAACTATGGTAGTTCCTTAGATCGTCTATGCATGGATAAAACAAGAATCAACCTAAACACAAACATTTTTTTCTATCTATAAATTAAGGTAGTCAGAGTAAACTTAAAAATGGAATTTCATTTCATTCATTCTCCAAAACTTCTAGTCTGAGAAAAGTAATTGGTATCATCAGTAAATGAGTCATGTTAGCAGAGGTCAGACATTCAGCATCTAGTCCCAGAAGCCTCCCTATGTCCTGCTCAGATAATGAAATCCTCTAAAAAAGCTATGATGTATTTTATCTATGAAATATTTTTCTCCAATTCATAAAATTCAGGATATGAGTCAGGACAGCCAGGAGGGTTCAGTTTGGGATAATCTTAATGTTTTAAAACCTGTGATGACTGAATAGAAATTCTCAGCTTTATTGATAAAACCTTTCAAATTTCTTCCAAAATTTTTCCTATAGATTGAACTTGATATACTATACTCAATAGAAAAGAATGGAAATACAAGACACATCTCAATTTTTCTGACTCTTTTATAAAAGGAATAAATCAGTAAGGGAAAAGCTAGTGTTGGGATAAGGGAAATTTACAATAGCAAACATGGGCATCAGAAAGTCTTCTGAGAGGATAAACAAGTTGTCTGTTCCAGAAATAATCACACTTCATGGGGTCAAGAAGAGTCTCTGCCCCCACCTCATACTTCACAGCAGTGGTTCTCAAATTTTAATGCATGCGCTTACAGATCTGGTTGAGATTAAGGTTCTGACTCAGTCAGTCTGGGGTGGGCCTGAGCTTCTGTAATTCTAATATAATCTTAGGTGAAGGTTTCTCAACCTCAGTACCACCAGCACTTTGAACCAAGTAATTCTTTGTTTGGGTGGGCCTATGCTGTGTGTTACAGATTTTTTAGCAGCATTTCTGGCTTCTACTCACTAGATGCTAGCAGCACTCCCCGGAAGAGTCATGACCATCAAAATTGCCTCTAGATATTTTTAAATGTGCCCTAAAGGACAAAATCGCCCCCATTTGGAAACCACTGTCCTACGAGATGCTGATGCTGCTGGTCCTAAGGAGAGAGGTTTTCAAAGGGCTCTGCTTGGTCTCTACATATTTATTGCATCTTCCTACAAAGTGAGAAGTTCGTGGGGTTATGACAAGGACACATCCTGGGCCTTCGCCCTAAGTAACTAGCACTTAGGGATTTCCTGCTAACGTGATCCAGGCTTGCTCCCGAAATTTATGGAGATCTCATCCCTGGATCTGTTTCCCAAGGAGTGACCATGTCACTGATGGATATAGCCCTAGGTCTTCAGAAGGGCTGACCTGGAGGGAGACACTTTGAGGACGGGTGGAAGGAGTTCAGGTAAATGTGTTGGGATGTGCACAAACATGCAGTCGTATCACAGCACAGGAAAAAATGAAATGGAGAAGAAAAGCCTGTGGGGCATAGAAGGGTAGAGTTTGAGGCTCATAACTGCCATGTTTTGGTGCAGAAACTGTTGAAAGTCTGAAAGTTCTAAATTCAAGCTTGACTTTTCTAGTTCATTGTGAAGGTAAGCTTATCAAAATAGGAAAATAAGAAATAATGATTTTTTGGCTCGATTCATGATTTTTAAAGGAGTCTATATGAGCCTACATTTAACTCTTGCCTTGGACTCCACAAATGTTAAGCGTTGGCCTACTTTCAGGGTCGGCAGAGAATTTTGAATTTTCAGCACCAAGATAAGGTCCTGATGACTGGGAAAAAGTCTTTTATCATAAGAGAAAATTTAGTTGCTTAACGGGAAAAATATTTTGGGAATTGTAAAAATTAGCATAAAACATAAAGCTTAACCTGGAACGCATATTTCCTCATGAATCTATCTGACTCAAAGACCATTTTCATTGTGCTATGCTAGACATTGGCAGGATTTTCTGTAAAGTGTCAAATAGTAAATATTTTAGTCTTGGCAGACTAAACAGCTCTGTTGCAACTACTCAACTCTGTTGTAGCTTGAAAATGACATAGATAATAGATAAATGGATGGTTGTGGTTGTATTGTAATAAAACATTCCTTATAAAAACTATCTATATTTTTCTAATCCCTGTGCTATATTCTCCCTCAAGACATGCTAGTTAGGCATAATATAAAGTGTTGGAAGACGCTTTCTCAATGCATGTTAAAAATCAATCCATATACTGTGTAGCAGATACAGATAAAAATAAAAGAGTAGTTTTTTTGTAACATATTTCATTTTTATTTTGCCCACCTAGCCTCAAAATCTTGGCTGTAATAATACTTCACTTCAATTTGTATATGATTATTTTTCTGTAATGATATATAGAGGTATTTCTATAACATGAGACTTATAAAGACATGCATATGTACATACACAATAAATAGCCAAACTGAAAGCATACTCTAAAATTAAAATCACATATAATGAATATTGAGTTACCTCAAATATGACATGGATTAATTGAATAAATGACATAAATGTTCAATTCTTCTTCATTTGGAATTGGTACAAATCTTTAAAGTGGTGTCCTAAAGGGACTTATGTCTGCTTTGGTGTTGTCTAAATTTATTTATCCATTTGTGTTTTCCAAGTTTTGTTAATATAGTTCCATGCATTGTACTCTTAACTCCGGTGTACATTGGAATGATACTTCTAATACAGGCATACCTTGGAGATATTGGAGGGTCAGTTTCAGGCCACTGCAATAAAGTAAATTTCACAATAAGCAAGTCACATTATTTTTTTGGTTTCCCAGTACATATAAAGTTATGTTTATGCTATACTGTTTCAATATCATTATGTCTAAAAAGGATAATATGCATACCTTAATTAAAAATATTTTGTTGCTAAAAAATTCCTACAATCCCCTGTGCCTCAAGTCAGTAGTAATCTTTTTGTTGGCAGAGGGTCTTGTCCCCATGTTGATGGCTGCTGATCGATCGGGGTGGTGGTTGCTGGAATTTGGAGTGGCTGTGGCAATTTCCCATATTGACTGACTCTTCTTTTCACAAAACCTATCTCTGTAGCATGTGATGCTGTTCAATAGCATTTTACTCACAGTAGAACTTCTTTCAAAATTGAAGTCGTTTCAGCTTTGTGCTGAGGTGAAAAAAATTGACGTCAACTGTCTCAAACTGTGCTGCTACTTTATCACTAAATTTATGTAATATTCTAAATCTTTTGTTGTCATTTGAACAATGTTCACAGCATCTTCACCGGGGAGTAGATTCTATTTCATTCATAAGAAATAACTTCTCATTTGTTCAAGTTTTACATGAGATTGCAACAATTTAGTCACATCTTCAGTCTCTAATTCTAATTCTAGTTCTCTTGCTGTTTCTGCCATATATGCAGTTACTTCCTTCACTGAAGTCTTAAACTTCTCAAAGTCATGCATGAGGTTTGGAATCAACTTCTTCTAAAATCCTGTTAATGTTGGTAATTTTATCTCCCCCTATGAATCATGAATGCTCTTAATAGTATCTATAATGGTGAATGCTTTCCAGAAGGGTTTCAATTAACTTTGCTCAGATTCATCAGAGGAATCACTATCTATAGCCACTATAGCCTTACAAATGCATTTCTTAAATAATAAGACTTGAAAATTGAAATTAGTCCTTGATCCATGGGCTGCAGTGTTAGCAGGCATAAAAACAACATTATAATCCTTGTACGTATCCATCAGAGCTCTTGGGTGCATTATCAATGAGCAGTAATATTTTCAAATAAATCTTTTATTTCTGAGCAGTAGATCTCAACAGTGGGTTTAAACTATTCAGTCAACCATGCTGTAAACAAATGTGCTGTCATCCAGGATTTGCTTTTCCATTTATAGAGCACACTCAGAGTTGGTTTAGCATAATACCTAAGAGCCCTAGAATTTTCAGAATGGAAAATGAACATTGGCTTCAACTTAAAGTCACCGGCTGCATTAACACCTAATCAAGAGAATCAGGCTATCCTTTGAAATTTTAAAGCCAGACATTGACTTCTCTCTAGTTATGAAAATCTCTTATGGCATCTTCCAATACAAGACTGTTCCATCTATGTTGAAAATCTATTGTTTAGACATTGTCATGAATTATTTTATCTAGATCTGGATAACTTGCTGCAGCTTCTACATCAACACTTGCTACTTCACCTTGCACTTTTATATTATGAGGTCGGATTCTTTCCTTCTACCACATGAGCCAACCTTTTCTTCAAACTTTTCTTCTGCAGCTTCCTCACCTCTCTCAGCCTTCATAGAATTGAAGAAAATTAAGGCCTTGTTCTGATTTAGGCTTTGGCTTAAGGGAATGTTGTGGCTATTTAATCTTCTATCCAGACCACTGAAACTTTCTCCATATCAGCAATAAGGCTGTTTTGCTTTCTTATCATTCGTGTGTTCACTGGAGTAGCACTTTTAATTTCCTTCAGGAAATATTCCTTTGCATTCACAACTTAGTTAACTGTTTGGCATAAGAGGCCTACAGGCCTCTTGGCCTGTTTCAGCTTTCAACATGCCTTCCTCACTAAGCTTAATCACTTCTAGCTTTTGATTTACAATGAGAGAGTTGTAACTCTTCCTTAAGAGGCCATTAGAGGGTTTTCAATTGGCCTAACTTTTATATTTTTTTGACTCAGGAAACAGGGAGGCCTAAGGAGAGGAAGAGAGATGAAGAATTGGCTGGTTGATAGAGTAGTCAGAACCCACAGAACATTTATTGATTAAGTTTGCTATCTTATATGGGCTCTGTTCTTGGTGCCTCAAATAATTATAATAGTAACATCAAAGGTGACTAATCACAGATCACAATAACAGATATAATAATTAAAATGTTTGAAATGTTGTGAGAATTACCAAACTGTGACAGAGACATGAAGTGAGCACACGCTGTTGGAAAAATGGCATCAATAGACTTGCTCAAGGCAGTATTGTCACAAACCTTCAATTTTTAAAAAATGCAAAATCTGAAAAGCTCCATAAAGAACAAAACAATAAAATGAGGCATGCCTCTATTGGATTATTTATTACTTCTTGTGTAGAGTTTCAACCTTTGTTCATATGACCTTTTTAATGTTCCCTCAAGTATTGACTTTTTATCAATGATGTTCTTAAAGATGTTAGCTCAATAAGTTAATTACTTGAGAAACCATATGTTTCCCTGTGTTTACTTATCACATTTGCTTTCTCTGTAACTGAACTCTTCATCTGTGAGGTTAATTTTTTTTTTCGTACCCAAGTTATGGCTGTTTTTTGGCTCAATGGGAAAGGAGTAGGTACTATAATCTACTTTTACTGAAGGAGAATAACTTCTTAACTGCCGTATGAGTTGAAAGCTGATTCCCCTATTGGGGAAAAATATGGAGGGAATCCCACTTCTGATGTAAAATCCTTATATATCTTCCCTGGAAGCTGCAGCCCATTATCAGGTGAACCATCAAGACTGTTACATAATAACCCAAGTAGAATTATCCATTTTCTTCATTTTGCAGCCACTTCTAGTTTCTTGAAGATTCTTATACGAGGACCAAGAGGAATTGCTTTGTTCAGAGGAGGGCATGTATCTAAAAGATTGGTTTTTTGCTTCAAGATATCCGTATGCAATCACATGACCATGAGCTATCCAGAGAGATCCCCACACACAAAAGAAAGAAACCAAAAGGAATTAAAAAATAAAAAATGAGCACTATGTTCTCATTCTCTACCTTTCACTTGTAATCTGCATCAGGTTCTGTGTGGAGAGAGAGACAGGCTAATAAAACATTTGCAAGGCAGTGAAAATGTTTTCAGGTTGATAGATTCAAAAATACATCTGCAAGGCCAAAAGAAAATATATTATTCAGAGTACACCAAGAAAAGTACTCCCAAGATAGAACACCAAGGTTGCCTTGCTGATTTCTACCTAAAACAGCTTTAAGGTTTTCATTCTTCTTTTTCTGTAGCTAATACATTTCCAAAATCTGCAATTATCACACATGAGTAAAGCAGTGAAAATGTGCTATGCTTTCTAAGGCAATTCTCAGGCTATCCTTGATAATAATAATGGTGATGGACAGGAGTTTTATTTCTGGAAGCACAGTCACCATGTAAAACCAAATTATCAGATTTCAGGGCCAAAAAGAACATTTTGTTGGATGTAATAGTTATAAATCATTCCTCTCTAGAATATTGGAAGTTGTGGCTTTTAGCAAAGAAATACATCAAATGTAGTTTAATATTGATTTTCCCCCCTTTAGAAATGTGTTTCAACCAAGAGGATCCCAAAGCTTAGTAAATCTACATGTAATTCTTATGCAGGCTACAGTTACAGTTTTCCTTTTATTTTATTGAGAAATGTTTGAGACAGTTCATTCAATTTATTTTCCCAAACCTGACTTGCTGTTTAGAGGAGTGCACCATAAAGGACTATGGCCTCAGGTTTATTGAGAACATCAGATTGTATGTATTGGAAAGGAGTGAATGATCCACTGAGTGGATTCAACACTCCACAGATCCCTTGTGAAAAGCTCTCTCCCTCAAGAAGTGTCTAATACATAGGTTACCATACTTTATAATGTGTGACCCCAACACTCAAACCATAATTGCTCGCACTATGTTTAAGTACCTCAACAACAAAAACCCACTGATAGGCTATGCAGCTGTCTCATTGGATTTTTATTTTAAAATACAGAGGCATAAATTCAAATAGTAGTGGCATATTAAATCTAAAGATATATAGATTTAATAATAAAATGGAAGGTATTATAAGCATAAGACTAAATTAGAATTAACTTTATGTAAACTGCCTTCCATGAGACTTTCCACATGATGTCAACAGGCAAGAAAAATGATTTGAATCTTAACACAAATGGGGGAAATGCTGATTTAAATTGAGTTCTTTTATTATTATTACAAGGCTTCTCAGAATGTTTAAAATGCAAATATGAATTGTGAATCTTTATGGGGACTAATAATATATTGGATATAGATCTCAGATTATTTTGTAAATGAACTTGTTAACATATAGAACACCAGATTTACATGAATACAATCTACAAAGTAGTGAAATAGCAAAAAGAAACGAAGGAGAAAAGGAGAAGAGGAAGAAAGATATATTTAAAAAATTTTTCAGAGTACTGAATCCTCCACAATGGTGGAAAACTACAGTTAGTTAAAATAGAAAGCAATGGACGCAGGTTTCAGAAGGTTGACAAGATACCTTATCATTACATTATTGCCTTAATTAAAAGATATTGAATGTCCCTCAATTGTACTTCACTTTTATGAGGACTTGTTCTAAAATTTTGAACTCTGTCTTATTATTCTATAATCCTTATAAAAACACTCATTAATTATGTTTGATCAACATGGAACAATTTATCTATTTCAAAGTTTCATCTGAAAACACTCTTTTTGCTCTCTTTGCTGCCTTTCTTTGAACCCTTGGCAGAGAAATGAGAGCCTCCTAGACAGCACTGCCATTGAAGGTTGGAGTTCTACTTCAAGTAGAGTAATAAAGTAGGGAATAGGCAGGCCTTGTTCTGGGATATTTGTGGCCACCAAGCCAGGGCCTTTTATTAGGCTTTGCTCAATGACAGTGAATAGTAATTATCTAACCATCATCATTCTTTCCCCATTTCTTCCGAAAGAACTCTCATCACCACCGCTACCACCATCACACAGAATTATTGGAGGTGGCAATTTGCCCCATAAAAATATTCTATTTAAAAATGTTCTTTTTAGATGTGTATGAGCAATAAAATGCAAGCAGAAGGGTAGAAATTCTTAGAAAGCCCTTTTGTCCTCCTTTTCTTCTTCCTGTTGCCTAGAATGTGGGTGTGATGATTTAACTGCCACCAGCCATTTTCAGGAGTGGAAGACCAAGACTGTTGTACAAACCAAATCCATCACGTTTAACAAGCTGCTAAACCAAAGTCGGAATCTACTCACTTCTATATTTCTGATTTCACAGAGAATAAACTCTTACATGAAGAGTTCTCTTTTCATATCCTCAGTTTACTCCTAATTGAGTATTTTGAGAGCTCTGTTACAGCTGCCTGTCCCTATTCTTAGTTGGTACAGAGGAGGCTAGCTGGTCTTACTAAATACAACAGAATGGTAAAGACCTGGGGAAATGCTGTGTTATTCCACACTGCTCCAAAGTTATGGCCATAAGGTATTTAAATTTCTGACATTACTAGATTAAATATTGTCTCCTAATTAGAGAGCCCAGGCATTTAGGGACTGTTGGGATACCTAGGCACAGGTATTTTAAAATACATAGCTACAAGTCCACTATGAGCTCAATTCAAACAGCTTTTTCACTTGGGTTCTAACTGCTGCATTAACGTCAGTTTCCATCAGCTTTTTTTATATTTAAGGCATACAGGATCCCAGTAATTGAAGATGTAACTTTATAACAAAAATGAAGACTTTATATGCAGTAACATTTGTTTTCAGAACCCAAGTACAAGAAAACAAGTTGTCTCAGAGGCCCATGTCAATACACATTCAGGATACTGAACATGTTATGTGCAACTTAAGGAGCATAATTAACACACAGAGCAGAAACTAAGATTTCTTATCCTTACATGACATTTGGGGGATTGTCGAAGTTAAGCCAAATAATGCTTTGATTTTATTTTAATGTTCTCTTATGAGTTACCTCTAGATAAATTTTTACTGATATTTGGAGAAGAGATTACTGTAAGAAGGCATTCTATACATTTGAAAATTTTATATATATATATAGTATATACATTTTCATTAGAAATCCAACATGCCTTTGTACAGAATGAATTAAGGAATGGAAACAAGTCTTCTTAGGATAAACAATAGCAGAATATTTGCAGAAATTTGGTTATAACAGGATTGAATGGACATATTACAACTCTTAGTCATATAAGATGTGTCTATTGCTATAACTAGCTATCCATTGATATAAGTATTTATATATGTATTTGCAACCAGCATATTATATAATTTTGAGTTTTGGAATATAATCATGAAAGCCACTTACTCTTGTCACTCAGTGTCACTGTAGAATTTATTCAGAGGGAGAAATTTCTCTTTGCCATTGGATGAAAACACTGGAAGAAAGTCTGGACTTCCATATCTTTTGTTGCCACCCATAAGTAATAGAAAGATAATTTTAATCTAACAAATAATAGTCTTTATTTTAAAAAATTAGAGCACATCATTCATCATTCTGATTTTCATTCAAAGCCAAGACCACCGAGCCAGACATCCCAACAAGACCTGCGTTTAGTTCATTAATTGCATTTGTTCCAGACCACTCTGGTTGTGGAATATGGAGAGGAGAGCAGGGAAAGCCAGGGGGCATGTCTTCCCTGCCTGCCTCACCTTTGGATTGTTTTGGGTTTGTTGTTAATTAAGGTAGAAACTATCTATATGGGAGCATTCCTGATTTCTCTGGAGGATCCTGTGTGGGTCCCTCTGTATTGACACCCAAACTTACTCTGCTTCAACAGGCTGCTTCTGTTCTCCCCCAAGACTCTGGCTCTCTACTCCTCTTGGACTTTCTCTCTTACAGGGCCCCATCTTTTCTAGCAGAAGCCCTATCAGACAAGTTCCTTGTGAAGTGGCATCATACACTATGCCTACCAGTGATTGTGTATTTGGTCCCCACAATTCACATCGCTGGACATGCTACTGGAGGGGAGTGCAATTAACTCTCCATGAGCAACACTTAACTTTGTGGTGCCTGCTGCTCAGAGTCATGGCCGTCTGCCACCTTTAGAATCTTCGTATTAGTGCCTTATGCCCATTGCAACAGATCAGGAAATATGAAAGAAGGTTAACAGTGTTAACAGTTGTTATATCTTAGTCTTGGTTACATAGAAGCTTTAATTTTCTTCCTTTGCAGTGTCCAGATTTTCTACAATGGGCACATATTACATTTAAAACAATGATTCTTTTTTTAAAAAAGTAAGAACCAGGACAAAATATAATTCACGTGACAGTTAACTCAATGTTTTAACTAGGTAATGCTATTTCATTTATAAAAGATTTTGAAGAACACTCTTAAGAAGTGAAAAAATAATCAGCAGGTAAGCTTAAACAAAAATCAGAAATCTAAGTTTGAGGAAGGGTTTTAGGCCATATGTGCTCAAAAGATCAAAAATGAGAAAGAAGACAAATAATATGTAAACATCTAGTAGTTCATATAGAAATATAGAAAAAGCCAGTACTTCTAACTTATTCGTAAGTATCATCTTTATACCCTAGGATATTTTCTGGCATGAGAGTCAGGTTTAATAAATATATTTTCAATGAATAAATGAATCACTGAGGAGAATCATTACTTATTTGGTACAATATGAGAAAGCAAGAAAAGGAAATCAGGGCTTTCTTTATAAAATCATAACAGATCTCTTCTAATACATGGGGATGACTATCTATAGCAGCACCAATGAACATATTAATATATTTATATATTAAAACGCACATGCACAAACACATACACCTACACAAAATAAATTCTATAGTCTATGGATATCCAAGAAATATTTTCCCTCACCAAGGATAATGGGTTTAATAATGTCCTATTCAAATGTGAGATCTTCCTACTATATGTGGTAGGAAAAAATAGACAAAACTGCAGAGTATATTTTCATTAATTAAGCTAATTCTTCCATAAAATGTTGTATTTATAAGTAGGTGAATATGTGATCATTAATTTATATATTTAAGTATACATATATATTTAGTTTTAATTATGGTAAATTATATATTTATATATCTAGAGAGAAAATGAATTATATACATTCAGATATAAAATAAATATATTATGTCATATTCAGGATAAATATATATAAAGGGAGATACATAAAATGTCAAGATATACATACAGAAACATATACAAGTTTTATATATGTATATACACACACAAATTAATATTATACATATATCCTAATAAAAATTATATAAGATAATGTAAAATACTTTCAGTGATAAATAAGGAAGAAAAGCAATAAACTGAATGAGTTGGGTAAAGCAAGGAAAATATAAAGAGCTTATATCTTTCAAGGACAGTTATTCAGTATGTTAGCAAAAGAAAATAAACCTCAGGAAAAGCCTATAAAGATAAATGCAAAGTAAATCAGTAGGGTGGGGCACAATGGGAGATTTCATGCTGTGTCACCCTGTGTTGTATACTCTGTCGATGCCATGGACCATTGTTGGCAGGTTACCGTTTTGGCCTGCTTCTTTAGAGTTGGTGATGGTATTGTCCTGATCCACCCAAGCTATGAAATAGTGAAAAAGTATCTGACATTTGGTACTTCTATCTGTTATCTGTGGCTTCTCAGGCAACATGCTCTAACCAATTGAGGTTAATCTCAAGGACCAATATGTTTCATCAATCAGGAAATTTAATTTATAAGTTTACAGGAAAGAATGGTAAAAAAAAAAAAATGATAGGGGGATGAATTCATCAGCTATTCTATTTGTTGTCCCTGGAATACTGTGTTGTTGTGTTTTACTTTCTCTGTCAAGGCAGGTTTGTTTAGTTTGTGTATAATTTCCAGAGTCTATATTTTTGGTAGATTGTGATTAAATTCTGAGATTCTAAGAATGTGCCTATATAATCTACCTCCCCTCAATTTTTTTCTGTGTGTATATAGTGCATATTAGGGGATTGAGAAAATATATGGGGCTTATGTTTTTCAGTTCCAAGTTGTAGAGAGGCTATTTAAGGGCTAATGATAGCACTACATCTACTAAAGAGATTCAGATAAAAGACCTAAAATGTACTGATGGTGAAGACTTCTTCTTTAAATAGTTGTTAAAATTATTTTCCTTGTTTCTGACCATTTCTTAGAAATGCTCTTTGTACTTTCAAATAGTTTCAAATCAGTTTTCTGATTGTTATAACAACAATCTGTGATCTGGGTAAGTCTTAAATAGCCCTTTAACATGTGTGAAAAATAAAGTTCAGAAATTTTAAGGTGATTTTTGCATGTTCTAATAGCAGAGCAGTGACAATAAACCACATATTCTTATTCCAAATCCTGCAATATTTTTCTTCTACTCAAAGGCATAAAAGTTATGCAGTGGGACATCCTTCTCTTCTTATTGCTAGCTGTTAAATAATTAAATTTGTTAAAAGTCAGATCTTTCTTGAAAACCATCTGAAGAATTCATATCTTATAATGATAAAACAACCTTAGAATAAAGCTATCTCTTCTTCAGGAAAGCATTGAACACAGATTTCAGATTCAAAATATAGCATAGCTAATTCCGTTAAAACCAAATCTTGTTTAAAGAGTTTATTTGAAATTCACACCCAATTAAGAAATTATTCAAGAAACCTAGTGAAATAAAAAATATCTTCAGGATCACTATAAAACTGTCTTCAAGTTCAAAAGCTTTTGTTCACAGAAGCTTGGAACCTTTTTGTAATGTTTCCTTTCTATCCTTTTTAGTTATAGGAGCTCCTGAAATTTCCTTTTTTGGGCGTGAAATTGAATTGAACTGTATAGTAATGCTACTCTTATTAATAAAAAATAATTCAGAGATCTGATTCTGTCACACACTCTCACTGTTGCTGATTCAAAGTATTCTCTTAGTTTCTAGGAGTAGAAAAGCTAATAAAAACATAAAATTAATTCTCATTAATCTTAACATTCCAGCAAAAATAATTAAAAAAATAAAGTGAGACCCGAGTTCCTTCAACATACCATGTGTAATAAATTGTGTTTGCTTCCATATAATATCTTTCTTGTTAAAAGCATATATACATATAGAGATGCATATAGCTAATAAAATATATTTGGGACAAAAGCAGTGGGAAGGAACTTCAATCTAGTTGATCCTAGAGTGCCTGAGTTTCCTTATCAATTGACTTGAACGCAGGAATCATTTTTAAAGTATTAATAATTTTTTAGTGGAAACCTTCAGTGAATTCTTTTGTGACATGAATGATCCTTTCCATATGTAAGGGTTTATTCCCTAATTCAAATGTTACAATCTGTGTTATCAACTTTCATTAGATGAAACACATATATAGGCATGACCTTATGTTTGTAACAGCTATCAAATAAATAAATATATTCTCTTTATAGCAAGTTTAATTTTATCCATTCTGGTCCAAGTGCAAAGGTTCACACCTGCCAAAGGATAGCTTTGTACAATGTGTCATACAGGTAAACTCTAGGGAAATAGCAGTGTTGGACAGAACAGCCTGGCATGAAGCTATCAGCAAAGAGGCCTCTTTTTTCAAAATCTGAAATTACCAAGCTGCAAATGCAACTGGATTTCAATTATTGGCTGCAGCCTTTAGAGAGATATTGTCTGTTGTGAGTTTTTCTTCTTTCCATATTTATACAGGAAGCAATCATTGTCAGCATCATCAACATGAAATATGAATGACAGTGATGTGCGAATACTGAGACAGGCACACCAAAGACACCCACAGTAGGGGTTATGAGGAAGGGGCAGAGTTTTGGAGATGAGATGAAGCTAAAAGTGACAGGTTTGGGCAAAAGATAGATGGATGGAATTTTTTAAACAAAAGGACCCTAGGGTTTGTAATTTAGGAAGCAGTGACAAGTCTTAGAGGAAGAAGGAGTAGCTCAGTCTTGTCATTATTAAGTAATGAGTGCAAATATATCATTTACCCAAGGTCTTTATTTATGTAAGCTTAAAAACAATAACAACAACCAAACAATAATAAAAGTCTGGTAATATAAAAAAAATTTGAAAAATAAAAGTATGTATTTTCCTCTATTGTGTTTTGAATGCTCTACAAAAACAGAAGCCTTGATTTTTTAAGAAATTTGTTCTATGTCAACTTGTATGGGACAAATAGGAAACAGAGTTCCTAGAAAAGAAATCGATTCTATTATGAAATAGAAATACTGGCTTCCAAGAGCATGGCGTTGGACAGGTATAGACATGTAGAAAATCATGAAATGACTTCATTCTGTTTGGGAAAATCGTATCACAAAGAAATTGAAAATCTCGATCTCTCTCTCTCTTTCTCCTCTCACTTTCTCTTTTTCTGAGTAAATGTCAGTCTTCTCTGTCAAAAAGACAGTCAAAGATTTGGGTGGTTAGATATACAGGGTTAAGCATGTCCCAGCAAAATGAAAAGATCACATTTTATAGCTAGAAGATATATCAAAGATTACTTAATCCACTGTTTAAAGTTCAAGTGATGGGGAAAATATGGCCCAGGAAATAGAAGTGAGACACTGTTTTATCAGTGATAAATGATCAAAGCATATATGAGTTAACATTTTTCATTTTTGAAAGCTAAGCATATTTTGAGATTTATAATCTTGAGATAAATATTTGTGACCTAGTATGGTAGTCTACTTCTCTGGTCTTTCTAGCTAAGCTGTCAGGCCAAACTGCTGAAATGGGCTGAGCCAGCAAACTGAAGTCTGGGTCCATTGATCTAGATTTTTCAAGAGGGAAAGGGTAAAATGTATTCAGGCATTCTAGAAAAAGTTGTTCAGGAATTCAAAGATTTTGATGACAGAGAATGTGAAACAGCTTGTATATTTCCTTTATGTTAAGCCAGACATAAAGGAAAAAGAAGGGAATAGAGTCTAGGAAGATCAAACTCATAACCTCAAAAGTCAAATAGGTGGGTCCAAGTCATAGACCCATTGTGCTATGATAATTGCATTCAGGATAGATGATGTTAACTTCTAACTTTGTGTGAGGGATTCTCCTCGATGTTGATTGGTACATACTAGCAAGAGAATATTATTCTCCAGAACACGACTACTCTTTATAATTGATGATGTTTGGTATGAGACACCGTAAGAATGTGTGCTAGTGCCAACACTAACATTGTTGGAGTCCATTTTATCACTAAAAAAAAGTGAGATCTAAAAGATCCTAATTTTTCTAAGTGGTGATGTGTGTAATGTGCTAATTAGAGACATTTTGGCAGACATTTTGTAGCAGAAAAGTAATTAAGGAAAGGAGAGATCCTGGAAGCTGAGAAAAGCTGGAACAAAGTTGCTTAGAGATGCAGGATAGGGGGGAGGTTGGGGATAGGAGTAGGAGATTTTTCGAAATAGAGAAAGAAGAATATAAGGTGGGAGAAAGAAAACAGACTTATATTTTGCAGAACTTCTATTCACTTTTGTGCTGTAGGTTGTAATGTTATATTCACCTTTGTATTCTCAAGGAGCTACTTACTCAACAGTGCTTTGGGGATTGGATTTATGCTGCTTGTTCAGATATAATGAGGTGCAGAGGCAGATTTCCAGGTCAGGAAAAACATAAAGCCTGAACTACAAAGGGTATGGAGACAAACAAGTTTTACTGTCAGAAGAAAAGTCTCTGAGAAGAGAAGGAACATGTTGATTACCATTCCCAACAACCTATTTATACCTTCAAATTTTACCGCAAATTTTAATCAGGTGTTTTCTTTGTCTTGGGAATTTAAATAAAAGGTTTACTTTACATTAGAAAACAAATTTATGAAAATGTGTGTTCAAGCTTTACACTTTATTGGGAGCCCAGCAGTGTAGAATATAAAACCATATATCTCAGGGAAAATTAATTAATTTATAACCTTTGTTGCTCTGCAATTGTAGCCAGGGAGAAAAGAACAAAGGTTCAACTAGAAGTAGAGTCATGATAAATTCACACATATTTCAAATATCAGGTCCAAGTTTACTTATATATCCCCTTATGACTACTATGTAATGATACCACGTGAACCTTTGGACCTGATGGAGGTTGAATAAAATCATGCAATGTTTATTTAAGGGCAAAAAAAAAAAAAAAGAGAGAAAAAAGAATAATAGACTGTTAAAATGATAGAGTGAATTCCTAAAATATATGAAAATAAATAATAACACATCTAGATTTAGGGGAAAACTAGAAAAAATAGATAAATCATCCTATTATTAAGCACAAAGCAAAATAAAACAAAATCTTTAAAGCCTAACATCACCAGAGATACTCTTGTGAAACATTTCATTCCTGATACTCCTAAATATTCACTTGAAAAACAGTCAAAAATAATTTCTAATATTGTCAAGCACTATATTGATAACTTCAATAAGGATGTCAAATTTAAAGATTTTTAAGGTATAATATTGCATTTTATATTTTGGGATTCATTTTTGGATTAATAATTGATCTTATAATTTTTCTCAGTTTCTTTTATATGTTGATTATATGGCTAAATATTTCTTGAAAATTGAAATTATTTTAGAAGTGAAGGAGACTGTCTTCAAAACTGACAAACTCTTTGCACCAAATGACCATAATTATGGTGAAGGGAAGGTGTATGAAATTGAACACTAATTACACTTCAGTAATGCTGGTTTGGTGATTCACATTTTTGTTGAAATGAAAATGAAGAAAAAATTACCTGTTTTTAGGATAAAATATGCCATTTATTACCAAGCATTGGTTTCTAAAAGTTCATGTATCACAAGATCTAATAGAAAACCTGAACCTTATAATAAAATAACACAATTATATTGGAGAAAAAAAATATTAAATACTGAACCATTTGCTTTGTTTTTTAAAATATATTAATGCAAAAATATTTTTATTCCATACTGAATTTGATTGGTTTTTAGAAAGAAATATGCTAGAATATACAATCACCCAATTTTTAGAATACTAGGATGGGGTATGGGGAAAAATCTGACTGTTTTAATTACGTATGTGCAGAATAACAATTGACTAATACAATCTTTAAAGTAAAGAACAACTTACAAGAGAAATAGGCAAATCCGATAGCTATGTTTGAATATTTGAAAACATTGAAGAACTTGAAACTTGAAGGGTCAAACACAAAACTTATGAATTACTGCTGTATAACTCAAATATTGATTGAAAACTACTAAATATTAGTGATAGAATTCTCTTTATTTTCTTTATTTGATAGAACTGCTCAGCGACAAGGTTTTGGAACATGGTTTTTACGGAAAAAAGTCAAATTTCAATAGTCTTTCTGTAGGATTACTTCAACAAATTTTGCTTGTGTTTTGCCTGAGTATTCCATTTGGAAATTTGTAGAGAACCACATAGGATAATTATTGTGAGATTTTGTTAACATTGTCTTTCTTTACTCAGTGAACTTTTATTTCCTCTTAAATACATGTAAGGCAAAGGGGATTAGCAGTGATGATTGTAACTATGATCTTTCAATTTTGATACAATAGATAATAAACGTATATTATTATTCACGTTATTAATTTTATTATCTTTCATTGCAACCTCTATCCAAGTATGTTTAGAGGCACAGCAACTAAAGCTAGTATCATAATTTACATAATAAGTAGCCTGCATGGAATAATAAAGCACATGTACCAAGTTTTCTTCTATCTTAAATAAATCAGATCAGTAGGTGTGCATTTATAATTAAAGAACTGAAGCTAAGGCTTCAGAGACTCCTACAGGCCCTAAGAGATTCCCTATCAATGTGTTCTCAGGGCCAAGTGTCTTTATAAAATATACAAAAGCAGGGTATTTTAAGAATTTTTAAAGACCTCTTTCTCTTTCCAATCCAACATTCGATATGCTATACTTCCCTTCTGTCAGGTGACTCATATTACAAAATTGGAATGATAGAGGTGACAAAACATATCTAAAAGTGTATGAAGAAAAGTATTACATAATATGCATTTATTAGGTGTTTGCTACTCTGCTAGGCTCTTTAAAGACAATCTTCTTTATCCTGCATTAAAATCCTGTGAATCATGTAGTCACATAATCATTTAAAAACTGATCTTTAGAATAAAGGCAATTGATGTTTAATTTACTAATCAAGATACTGTAACTGGCTCTGTAAACAGATTCCAATGTCCCCTATAGGTTTTTTTAATAATCCTCACCCTTAACTAACTACATGACTTTCTGATTTGTTTCCCAGAAATAGTGGATTTTCTAGATGTCGTGCCTGTTCCCCTTCTCTCTGCAGAAGGTATCCGAGAAAGTAGGTTATGTGCTGGAAGAAGATCGTTAATTAATCCGATTTTCTCTTTAAACAAACAAAAAAGAACTTCATAAGACTGTACAACAAACTTAGAGCAGGAAACCTTTTAAAAGAATGACAGTAGTTCTAGCAAAAAATGGAATACAGGAAAACTTTCTATATACATTTTTGTTTGTTTTAATCTAAATATTTAACACCAGGAATTGAATACTGCCTAAAGTTGGGGAAACAAAAGATAAAGTATGAGGATATGATAATTGTAACCACTGGGAAAAAACAAAAAACAAAACACAGTCTCCGCATAGGGGTCCCCTCTGTGCACCCAGCCACTGGGAGTGGCATGAGGAATGGGAACAGTGAGGAAACCGAGAAGACTTTTCTTCCATTTTACTTCTATTTTAAAATATATCAGTCTGCTTCTATTTTGATAGTTTTCTCTTAAATTCCTGTTTTGTCTGTGTCTGCATTTGTAAGACTCAATTAAAATCTGCGTTAGTAACTGACCACTAGGGGGTGCCCTCATTGCACGCATTGATGTACCACCGGTACAGCGCTGATCTAGAAGGAACACAGATAAATTTTCTTTTTGGCTAATGTCAATCGGAACTTCTTTTGCTATTGTTATATTTTTTAAAAAAAAATTTGACCTGAGGATTTGACTTTACTGTATTCTTCCTTGTGCAATGTAAAGCTACATTTTCTGAGTGCTGTTAGTATTTAGACATCTTGGAGGAAAGGATGAAAAACTATTAATAGAAGAAGTTACTTCAGCTCAGATTTCTGTTTTATTCAGGAAACACATAAACCCTCATAGATATGTAGCCTCAAATTTTTTCATTTTAAATAGTTGCTTATATGTATTTCCTATCAATTTAAAAACCCTGTAATTTATATAAGCTGATTGTGATGATATTGATTATAGTAGTAAAATATTCAAATTTTATTGTGAAAACAAAAGAATTAATACTTTTAAAAGTATTGCATTGTACTATATTATCACTAGTGTAAAGAACTTATATTTGTTAAACTCTTATGCCTTTTTAACATTATTAATATTTCACTTCAGTTCAAATTTTATATCACAATTACAAGTAACAAACACCTTGCCATAATGTTCTAGCATTGAATTCGTTAATAAAATAATGATATAACAACTTATTAAAATTTACATGGAGAAACGGATTGTTATTTTTCTTTGCAGGCCAATGAGATTAATTGAATGCTGTTTCTTATGTTTAAGCAAATATCAACAGAAAAATTCAGAAACTTTCATAATTAATATAAAACTTCAAATACAGTTTTTGCCTTTAAAAATGTTAAGAAAAAATTGAGGAAACTTTAAAATGAGGGAAAAACAGTAGGTGCATTGTATAGATTACCCATTCAGGTTACCTATGTTTTATTGTCTTTGAATTATTTTCAAACTGTGTTAATTGTATAAAAATTATAATAATGCAAACAATTATTGTCTATAAAATCCAAATTAATTGTGTCTAATAGAATGCAATTGATTATTGCCCTATGGATAGGCTTTTTAAAAATATGTTTATAAATTCATTTCCAAGTTTCTTATTTTTTATGTATGTGTGCTTTTTTGGGATTCTCCTTTGACCTGGTTATAATGGTTCCCACATTCATCATTAACTTAACATTTTGACACATGTTTATATTATATTCGTATAAGAGTCATGATTTTTCAACGGTTTGAAAATTATCGATTAACAAAATTATGACCTAAATTAATGGATGAAGATTCAGATTAACAAATGCTGGTCAGATTCCATTAAGATGAAAACTATTATAAAATTTTAAAAGAAGTTTTATTATAAGAAAGTCTAAGAAGACCTGAATTTTTTTAATATATTATAATATAGCATTAGTTTCACCTAGCTAAGACTCTTACTGAGCCATTATCCTCACTCGGCCACAGGTTTGAGAGCTCAGCTTTGCACACAAACACTGATCAATCTCCACAATCAATGTCAGTGTCATATACAGCATGTTTTGGGGGAATAAAATGTATATGAATCTTAGATATCTGAATATACTTAGAAAATAAGGTGTATACGTGTGTGGATGTGTATATATATGTACTATTGCCATGTAATAGAATAACCTCCTCTACTGCCATCCCACTTACTCTCTTCTAAATCCTGTAGCAAGTCTAAATAAGAAATTTTATAGTACAGTCCAGGTATGGCAGATTTATTTCCTGATATTTTCAAAAAAATTTTTTTTGATGCCATAGTGACAGTTTGACGTAGAACTGGGCTGGATGTAAGTGCATTTATAAGAATAGACCTGCAGTTTGAAGGTGTTGCATGAATATGAAAAGACTTATTTTCCTTGGGGTTGGCCCACATTGCAGAGGCATTTAGAAAACATAACTTCAAAGAAATACTTTTTTTTCCATATTGAACAATTCTTGAGTCTTCATACATGACAACTCTTGCTTCTGAAGTCAGATCTATGTGGCAGGTGGTTGCTGGCTAAGCATTAGGTGCAGGCTAATAGGGCAGTTGCCGATGGCGACAACCTTTATAGAGAAATATCACTAGGCTACTAAAACATCACTGGAAGTATAAATTGATGAAGGAAATGTAGTTATCAGCTGTAAGAGGATATTAAGAGAGGATTGTCACAGTCTATGGTTTTACTGAATCACAAAGGCAGAGAATAAAAATTCAGTGGTGCATATTCCACCTTCTAAAACAAGTGCACGGCCTCCATTATAGGCCTTGTATAGTAGGTGACTCTCAAGGAGGGAGTCACTTAGACCAGTTGTTCTCAATCAAGGGCATTTTTACCCCTTAAGAGGTATTAGCAATGTCTAGAGATATTTATGGTAGTCATGACTTGGTTTCTAGAGAGTAGAGGCCAGCAATGTGCTAAGCATTCTGTAATGCACAGGACAGCCCTCCATAACAAAGAATTGTTCAAGCCAAAATGTCAGCAGTGCTTATGTTAGAAAACCCTGGCTTAGTGTAACAATTATCTTGTGACTATAGAAGAGCTGAGTTAGAGAAGTCAGGAATGACAATTTGTTTGGGAAAATATGCCGAATTTATGTGGAATTTTAATCCCCACCATGGAGAAAGGCTTTCTTTCCTCATATTTCAGGGTTAGTTGACAATGCGTTTAAAGAGTTTGCCAGTGGGAAAAAAAAATTTGTATTTGTCTCTTGATTTTGAAGTGTCAAAGGCACCACCAGCAATTAACTCACACCTGAGAGCATCAATGAAAGGCATACTTAGAGTCAGCTACTCTAATGGCCACATAGGAAGGGGTGACCACAAGAGGAAAATCGGCACTTTTAAGACCAAAAAGAGTATGTTTTCCAGGAATCAAATTAGAATCCTTCATACAAGGGTTTGTAGTGGGTGTTTTCAAAATGGACTATTTCTCAAGGTGTAATCTGGATTGGGTTTGGCAGTGGAGACAGGTATGAAGTAGCAAGCCACATCAGGTATCACTGGTATTAAAAATTATGCCAATGAATAATGTCCAGCGATGGAAGAATACTTTTTTTTCCCAAAGAGCTTAAAAAAGCTCCCATCATGGAAGGAATAGTTTGCAATGCAAAGAGCAATAACGTCAAATTGCAACCATGCTTGGCACATACTGTCTTGTCCTCTCCTCCCTCCACTGCTTCAAAGCTGAAGGAGCAGAGGTTTGGAAGAGACAGAGAAATGCAAGTCAGATAGATGGAGGTCTGCTAGACTTTCCATGTCACTGTGGTCCTCTCAGCTTGACATAGAACAAAGCTGGGCAAAAGAGAAAAATTAAATTTGGGGAATTTATTTTTAATTGTTGAACTGAAACTGTTTTGAGGACTAAAGTTATTGTGGAGGGATATTTATTTTTCAAAAATATTCCCCAAATTAGAAATTTTATTTAAGACACAAGGAAGAAAGAGTCAATAATTTGGATTTAAGAGGACAGTGGAGGAAAGGAATAAATTGCTTTCTGTTTGCATCTGTGCTCTAGTAACAGTAGATGATAGATTAGCCAGCATCCAATGAAGGAAGGATCTAAGGCAGATGAGCCTAATAGCTGACACTTTTTTTTGCTAAGTGAAGTTGGCAAGTTTAGGGTCAAGAAAAACTTTCAAAATAGAAAGAAAGTACAGCTTTTTTTTTGCTTTGTTCTTCTATGCAATTAAAGATTTTAAGAATATCAGTAGGAAGCAAGGTGGGACTATTATCAGTCTATAGGTCTTGGTTTGGTCCCTTTCTAGGACAATTCAATTGTATTTTTTGGTGCATGAGTTTATAACAGATTATTTATCAAATTCATCTTTGCTCATTGCCTTCTTGCTCAACACTGTAAATTTTTTCCTAAACTTAAAAATTACTGCTTCAACTTAATTATTTTATCTACTTTCTGTGTAAGGTAGTTCTTAATGCATTAGTGATAAAATTAATTCATTCCTTAATTTATTCATTCCTTCAACTTATATACGGAGTGTTCCCTTTATGCAAAAAGCTATTCCTAATGTTGTGTATATAATGGTAGATGACATAAATCTAATCTCTTCCTTTATGGAACATACAGTCTGTTAATGTAAACATTGATGTCCATAATGTACATGGCATTGTACTTAAGCATTTGGTATACACAGGTGATTAAAACTAGCATTGGCCCAATCATCATGGAGTTTAAAGTTCCAAAGGAATGGTGAATGATGGCAGAAGATTAATGATCATGACATAAGTTGAAATGTTTTTAGAGTGTCACAATTAAACATAATTGCTGGAAGTTTCTAGAATATACTGTATAGCTGAGGTCCCCACCCACCCGGCCGCAGACCTGTACCAGTCTGTGGCCTATTAGGAACCAGGCCGCAGAGCAGGAGGGGAGCGGTGAGATTCATCTGTATTTACAGCCACTCCCCATCACTTGTATCACTGCATAAGCTCTGCCTCCTGTGGGATCAGTGGTGGCATTAGGTTCTCATAGGAGCTGGAACCCTACCGAAAAGTGTACATACGAGGGATCTAGTTCATGCACACGCCTTATGAGAATCTAATGCCTGACGATCTGAGGTGCAGTGATGCTAACACTGGGGAGCTACTGCAAATACAGATTGTGATTAGCAGAGAGGTTTGACTGCACAATAAATGGAAGGCGCTTCAATTATCCCAAAACCATCCCCCAACCGCGCTCTATGGAAAAATTGTCTTCCATTAAATTCGGCGCTGGTGACAAAAAGGTTAGGGACCTCAGCTCTATAGTGTCAGAAAAGTCATCTGAAACTTTCAAATAAATATGAGCAGCACATCCTTTTATAATAATGCGAGGGAACAACAAAGGTTACCTGACATATATCTGGGTGACTGTATTTAGTTCAGTTCACAGTTTATTGTTTATTAAGGTCCCAGATTCCATGTTAACTTGTAGACTTTTTGGTCCAGTAGAGATGCAAATGATTTTCCTCTGGTAGAACAGATAACCCTAAATGTTTATGGCCCTGTCATATATAAATTAGTTTTGTATCTAATCCAGCAGTCTTTTTCTAGCATTGTTTATTTATGCTTAATTCATAATGCCCTCTAGACTGGCCATATCATCTTACTTGTTCTCTCATTTAATAAAGAGTTAAATAAAGCTTTGAAAGGTGTTTATTTTATATTTTTCTGAGCATCATGATTTTAACCTTTTGAGAAATTACACCCAAAATATCAAGTTTATGGCAAATATATACCATAGCTACTTGACTAATAGATTTTTATTCATCAAGAGTTATTAAAATTTTATCAATTTATTATCTATAGCACCTATTAAAATGATATAAAATTTGTCTCATATTTCAGTATGCTACAGGGATACAAATGTTTAGGTTATATATATTGCCTTTAAAATTTGTCTTTTTTGTCTCTCAGTGAAACATTGCTAAGAATTTTTTTAATATTGAGCCACTTTTATATTTATGAGATTAAATAATGTTTTAAAAGTATTATTTTAATATATCCCTGGGCTAAATTTGGTAATATATTATTTAGTATTTTTGTGTGTAAATTAGTATGTGAGTTTAGTCTCTTATAATTTTAATGGTAGGTGTGATACTCATGTTTTTGTTATTATAGAAAGAGTTGGTAAGTTTTTTCCCCTCCTATTGTTTGGAATTTTTAAAGCAATGTCTTTGATGGTTTTATGGAATTTTCCTTTTGGAAGATTTTTAACTTTGTAATTGTATTTTTAATTTATTCTATGAATATTGGCCTACTCAATTTTTCTACCTACTTTCAATCGCTTTTGAAGATCACTTTTTGAAATATAGATTGTCTTAGTAAATTGTCCATTTTATCCAGATGATCACATTTATTGGCATGTAGTCATATATATGTTTATTAATTGAAATAAATTATTAAAAAATATTGATACTTATATCTATGATTCCATCCTGATGGATGTTTGTGTGTATATGTGTGGGGTTTTTTTTATATGAAGGAATAATAGTAAGCATATTGTTCTATAACTTGTTAGTTTACAACGTACCTCAATTTAAAATATGCCTCCCAAATCTTTCTGTGTCACTTTGTGTAGATTGCCTCCATTTTATAGTAATTAAGTTAATTTCTTTTTAATGGTACATAGTTTATATAGAACAGAAATTCTAGAGTAACCAATTACTATACTATCGATAGACATGAGTGCTTCCAAATTTATTTTAGTAACAAGGCTAACGTGAATTTAGTTTTATGTATTTTGCATACATGTGATATTATCGTTGTAGATCATGTGGGGGTGAGGGGAAACTTCTTCACCCCAAATGTTTTCTGAAAGGTCAACTCACAATAAGACAGATTAATAAGAGAAAGGGATTATAAATTTATTTACCATGTACATGGGGAGAATCACTGAGTGATTACCCAATATCCCAGTGGGGTCCAGAAATTTATATACCCTCATTTTAGAGGGGCACGGGAAATGAAGAATATAGGTAATTCTGTTTAGAGGCCATAAATGTTTACTAGGGAGGGTGAATGGATGGGGGGAAATAGACCGACTTGTAAATAATTCTCTATGTAAATTAAATTAACCCGAGAGAAAGGTATTGTGTTTAAAATGATTTGGGTCAGGTCTGGTTGTATTCTCGGCCTTCTTTCCTGTAATATATTGAGATAACAATATGGACAAGGGAAAGTCCATTGTTCTTTTTGATGGGTCTATTTTTTTTTATGAAGAAAGAGGAAAAGCCACTTTCTAGGCCTATTGATCTCTAAGGGCTTTTAATTCAAATATTTTTTATACCAAAGAGTCATATTTTGGGGTGAAATACCCTGAGCTCCTTCCAACACACACCCAGGAATGTAATTATTGAATCAAATAGTTTACATATTTTAAATTTTAAAAATAGTACGATATTTTCCTCATAAAAAGTGTAGAGACAATTCGCACTCCTATCAGCAAGTCTCACCAACACTGGGTATCATCAAGCACATTTATTCTTTTAATTGCCAATGTGATGAGTAAAATGTGTATCTTCCTTGAAATTGCAAGTTCCTGATTCTTGTTTTTAAATCTTTCATTGATCATATGTGTTTTTAATAACTTCTACTCTCATTTTGAAACTACTTTGAGGTATGATTGACATATGAAAGCTACACATATTTAATGTATACACCTTGGTAAATTTGAAGATGAGTATATACTCGTGAATTCATCACCACAATATGTGCCATAAATATGCCCATCACCAACAAAAGTTTCCTCCAGCCCTCTTTATTATTATTATTACTGTGATAAGAATAGTTAACATAACATCTCACCACTTAGCAAATTTTTAATTATATAATGTAGTATTGTTGACTATAGGCACAATGCTACACAATAGATCTTTAGTACTTATTCATCTTGCATAAGTGAAACCTTGTAGCCTTTGACTAATACCTCCCTGTTTCCTCCTACCCCCAGGTCCTGGAAAACACCATTCTACTTTTTGTGTCTATGAGTTTGACTATTTTAGGAGCCTCACATGAGTAGTATCATGTAATATGTGTCATCTCTGTGCTTGATCTATTCACTTAGCACAATGTCCTCTAGGTTCATCCATGATGCTGTAAATGACAGGATTTCCTTCTTTTTTTAGGTTCAATAATACTTCATTATATGTATGTGCCACATTTTCTTCATTCATTTGTCTATCTATGGACTTTTAGGTTGCTTCCAAGTCTTGGCTATTGTGAGTAATGCTGCAATGAACATGGGAGTGCAGATACCGCTTCCAGATACTGATTTCATTTCCTTTAGATATGTATCTGGTAGTGGGACTGTTGGTACAGATGGTAGTTCTATTTTTATTATTTTGAGGAATCTCCATGCTGTTTTCCATATTGGTTTTAGTGACTTAAATTTCTACCAACAATGTATAAAGGCTCTGTTTTCTCCACATCTTCACCAACACTTGTCCCATTTTTTAATAACAGCCTTTCTAATAGATAGCAGGTGATATCTCATTGCTGTTTTGAGTTGCATTTACCCGATGATTATTGATGTTGAACATGTTTTTGCATACCTGTTGGTCATTTCTTCCTTCTTTGGAGAAACATCTATTCAGTTCATTTGCTCATTTTTAAAATGTGTTTGGATTTTATTTGTTTTTATGTTTTGTTTTTTGTTTTACTATATTGAGCTGTAGAACTACTCAAGACCCCAAATAGCCAAAGGAATTGTGAGCAAGAATAATAAAGCTGGAGTTCAAAATATGTAAAAAGCTAGAGTAATCTAAATAATATGATAAACTGGCATAAAAGTAGTTACATATATATATATAGAGAGAGAGAGAGAGATAAATAGATTGATTGATAGATATATATAGACCAATGGAACAGAATAGAGAGGCTAGAAATAAACACAAGTATGTAAGGTGAACTATCTTTGACAAGAATGCCAAGAATTCACATTGGGGAAAAGATATTCTCTTCAACAAATGCAAAATAATTACATTGGACTTTTATCTTACAGTATATACAAAAATCAACTAGATGTATTAAGGCCTTAAATGCAAGTCCTAAAAATGTAAAACTCCTAGAAGAAAAAATACAGAAAAACTTCTTTCAAGACTCTGGTCTTGGCAATGATTTCTTTGATAGGACAGCAAAAGCATAGGCAGCAAAAGCAAAAATAGACAAATGGAGTTATATCAAACAAAAAAGCTTCTGTACAGCAAAAAAAAAAAAAAAAAACAAAACAAAAATATCAATAAAACATAAAGGCAACCTACAGAATAAGAGAAAATATTTGCAAGTTACCTATCTGGCTATCTGGAAGGACTAATAATTCAACATATATAAGAAACTTCTCATTTTTATCATTATTTTCATTAAGTAATGAAAATATTATTTGACCTGTTAGGTAGATAGCGAGGGACTTCCAGCTCTCCTAGAGACAAAGGCGGGTGCCTGCCTTAGTGCTGCCTCAAGCAATTGCCACATCTGGGGAATAAAGACAAGGGTGCCCACCCCACCTTGATGCCACCCCAGCAATTGGCATACCTGGGGAAGGAGGAAGGCCCTGCCAATCTGCCAAAGAATGCAGGGAATTCCCCAGCCAGTGGCCAGGCAGCCCAGGGACAATAGGATCTGGAAAGCGACCTAGAGTACCCTAAGGCTAATTGTCATGGCATTAACAGTCCATCAAAGTCATTCAGTGGTGATATCTGAACCACAATGAGGGCCCAATCCAGACAATATAAAACAAGACCCCAGACCATAACCAGAGGCTCTTGTTATGACAGGAGGGTTGTTTGTTGCCTGTGGTGAATGTATCTTGCTCTTGCTCTAAACCTATCTTGTTCTTCCTCAATAAACCTCATTTCTTGTTTGCATTGCTTTTGGTGTGTCTGGGCATTCTTCAGCCAAAAGCACAAGAAGAACTGAGAATAGACAACTGCCCACCTGCCTTGAGAAAATGAAAGCCTAGAAGGGTTAATTTTCAGCCTGATTTTAATGTGTTTATTAGCTATTTTAATTGGACTTCCCTATCACATTCTTAGTTAAATCCCCTTTGCTTTTTTCACGCATCCTTATCCTTCATAGTTATATAAGGCTTGTAATTCCCAGTGTGTAGAGACAATAAACACACTGTTTTGCCATTGTCTTAAATTTTCTGGCTTCTGCTCATCACTGATTTTAACAGTCCTTCTTCTTATTTTTAATTATCTTTGCTTCGAGTCAGTGTCATTCCCTAGAAAAGGAAAGTAACATATAAAGTTCTCAGTAAATCTACTTAAAAACTTTCCAAAAAAGGGAGTAGAAGAAATAGTCACTGTGGTAGTCCTCTCAGGGAGGGTAAAAGAGTGACTGATCTTCTCTCTTCCTTGGTTTGCATGTGTGGAGATAAACTTGTAACCAAAATTCAAGAGTTTATTTAGAGTACATTCCTAAGGTTATAATTGGCATGCATTCATTATATAGGGGCTATAAATCTTGAAGGTGTTAGGGATAAAAGAAATCAGAAGTATTTTACCCTCAAATATATTTCTTTGACATATTTTGAGATGGTTTTGAACAAACAATGCTGCAAGGTTGTCTTTGTGGAGCGGGAGGGGAGAAGCCTGCATTTGTAGAGAATCTCCGTTAAATGCAGCTAGGTCCTGCTTATTCTATCAAGGACCGGTTAACCGAAAGTCTGACACCCCTACAGGTCTGAATAAAAACAATTACCATCTACTCTCCCTGAGCGCTGTTACTATGAGGCTTATCTGCATAACAAGGCCACCTTTGCTAGCCAGGCTCCTTTCTCCCTCCCATAATCTGTCTACCAAAACCTAACCTGCCATTAATAGCCCTTCTATTAATATGTCTTAAAAAAATAAAAACCTTCCGTACCTCATTGAGGAGTTGAGTTGAGGGAGAGGATGGCAGTGCTTGTGTGACTCAGTTCCCAGGCTGAGTTCTCCCTTTGGCATAATGAGTTTTGGGAGGTCCTGAGATTTTTATTTTTCCTTCACACACATTATGCTTCATGTCACCGCCACATTATAGAAGTTACAATTAGAGATGATGACAGGATGTTCTACAAAATACGTATTTCCTCGAAATAAGCATACTGAAGAAAGCCCTTGACAAAATGCCATTCATATTCCCACAGTAACTCCCGTCCCTGATTTTGCATGCTAGCCAAAAAAATGTTAACACCCAGGCAACACTCTGAATTGACCTATTTCCATGTTGAATAAATGATGTTTTAAGCCAAGATTATTTTAGTTATAAGTAACAAAAAGTCATTGGAACATAATTAAAAACCAGGAATACAAGGATATCTTAAAGATTTCAACTACAGAAAGATCTCCTGAGGTTATGTAGTCAGTATTAGGAAGCCACCAGCAATCCAGGCAACTGCTCTTTCTCTTTCCTTTTTTCTCTTTTTCTCATGGCCACTGATTACTTGTCTCACTTACCTATTTTTGTATATTTTTGCTGATTCTTTCAGGAGAGTGATTTACTCTACTTCTCTATGCCAAGTAATCACTTTATAGGTCCTGTGTGCATAAGTGATCCACTCATTTGTAAACCTTTCAAAGAAATAATGCACTGGACAAAGTTAAACAGACACAGAGGATCTTATTCAAAGCTGTTGTCACAAGAGAGATTGAAATTGTGGGGGTGAGACGAAACTTCCCCTTTCCCTGAAAGCTCACTGAAAGATCAACTCATAATTAAGGCATATTAATAAGAGAAAGAGGTTTATTTACTGTGCATCCCAGTGGGGTCCAGAAATTCATATCTGCTCCTTTTAGAGGTGAGGGGGAGATGAGGAATATAGGCAATTCTGTTTAGGGGCAATAAATGGTCACTAGGGAGGATGAACATATACTTGGGAGGATGAATGGATGGTGTGGGGGAACAGATTGACTTGTAAATTAACCTGGGAGACAGGTATTATGTTTAAAATGGTTTGGAACAGGTCTGGTTGCATTTTTGATCTTCTTTCCTGCAATACTGAGATAACAGGGAGAGGAAGGGAAGTCAATTGTTCTTTTTGATGAGTCCAGTCTGGTTTATGCAGATAGAGGGAAAGCCCCATCCAAAGTCTGCTGATCTCTAAGGGCCTGTAATTCAAAATACTCTGTATA
>RJWJ010006636.1:0-61507 GCA_004363605.1 Indri indri | reverse complement strand
CTACAGGCATGCGCCACCATGCCCGGCTAATTTTTTTCTATATATATTTTTAGCTGTCCAATTAATTTCTTTCTATTTTTGGTAGAGACGGGGTCTCGCTCTTGCTCAGGCTGGTCTCGAACTCCTGAGCTCAGAACGATCCGCCTGCCTCGGCCTCCCAGAGTGCTAGGATTACAGGCGTGAGCCACCGCGCCCGGCCCCGAAGGTTATTTCTTGATACAAAATGAGTTAGGCACCAGCACCAACCCTCTTTAAATTAGTAAACTGTTATGTATAAGATTAGAATTATCTGTTCTCTGAATGTTTGGTGGAACTTACCTCTCCTTTATAAAGATATCTGAGCCTAGGGTTGTATTTTCCATGACTGATGTCCCTTCATTTAAATTTACATACGTTATAGAGAATTATATGTGCATATGTGTATGAAAATATTCAAATCTCTATATAACACAACTGTCATTTATTTGTATATTAAAATATAGAATACCATGTATATTGTATAAAACAGTTATCTAATCAGGAGCATAATTTTTAATTCTGAACTCCTATGTAAATCCTGAGTCCCTTAACCTTTGGAGTTTCTTAAAATTCAAATTTGAAAGATTGCATATATTGGTACTATAATAACAACAGCTAATACTTATTGAGTACCTATTTTGTGTCAGAAAGTTTGCCTGTATTTTTGACATTTAATACCTATGACAATCATATGAGAGATGGCTAATCCTCTTTGACATGAGGAAGTTGATGCCTAGGGCATGGATAATTTGTACAAAACCTCATGGGTAGTGAGTGGCAGATTTGAGATTTAAACTAAATATGTCTGAAGGAAAACTGGTGTTCTTTTTCCAACATCTCACTGGGAAATTAATGACAAAGGCTGAGATTCAGTTCTGACAATAAATAGTAACAAATTTTATGGCTGTTACTTTTTGATATTGAGGTACATGACATAAGACTGTAGGAAAACTGACTATGGCAAATATAAACACTGCTAGGGCTTTCATGTACTGTCCCAGCCTGTATACCTCACAACTCCAGGGGCACCATTTATATGGGGCCCAAAGTGAATGGTGCCTCCGTGGATTTGTATAATATGACATTTAGTGCTGTGAATAGGTACCTGCATTGCAAGGTTCTGAGAAAGGAAAAAAGTCATTCTAATGGAGACATGCTTATGTTACATCTAGTAAATGATTAATTAATTGCATTATTAGGCTGAGTTTTAGGACTCCTGTTAGTACATCCAATGGGACTTGTTAAGATTGTATTTCACAAAACTTGGGATTGATATTGGCTGTTTTCAGTTTGTTACTTCATGAAAAAAAGAGACAGATATTTCAGATGAGGGCAGCCATTTAACCTCTAAATTTTTAGTTGGGCATTGGCTCTAATATTAAAGAAGTTTAAAAAGCAAACTCACAATATTTGATGATTACCTCATGGAAGAATTCTTACAAAACAATGGAAAAAGGAAATATGTTCCCTTAAAGAGGTACAGACTTTGTTTCTCATTTAATTATTTTTTCCTTACTTAAATGCAATTTGGAATTTTTAGTAACTAAAGATAAGTGATAAATATAGTAAATGGGACAGTCTATTTAGTCACGATGCTGGCTTTGGAAATAACGTGTATATTAATAATATAGAATTTCATAGGACAAACGTATTTTATTGGCACTAGAAGTGATGTAAGTTTTTTTCTCAGAGTTTATTTCTGGCCAATGTTGTGTCCATTATATTTTATGTTTTGAATGCAAAACTTTTATATTATTTCTGATTTTCCCTGACCCATCCATTCTTTTGTGCTTGTTTCTCCGTTTTCCACTACGCTCTCCCTTACTTTACCGAGGATACATTTTTTTCCTTCTAAGTCCTTCACAGCAGTATCCATATTCCCTGCTGGCTGTCAGTTCTTTTTCTCCTCTCAAAGTCATTTCAGTCATTGTTCTTTATGCCTCTCGGAGGAATAGAAAAAGGGCTGGTCTCTGAATTATTATTTCTCTTTGAAGCAAGGAGAATGCAGAGTGTGCTAAAAATCACTTTCTTTAATAGGCTCCCAAAAAGTAAATTCAGTTTTTTCCTCTATTGCCATTAAAAAATTTATTTACCCTGTCATTTAAACTTTATAATAGATTACAAAAACTTTTCACATTTAAAATGACAAGAACACTTGGCACTTTTCTTTTTGAACTCACCTTTAGGCAATGTGTAAAAACAATTATCTCTCTACCTGTGGTAAAATTTTTGACTCCTCAAAACAAATGTGTTAATGTAATATTTCCCCTGAGTGAAGAAAAGCTAAAAAAAAAAAGTTAACTTTTTTCCCCTTGGATTTTTTAAAAGCTCTTCATATATTCCCAGGGAAAATCTTGAAGTCTTTCTCAAGTATTACACACATACGCACATATCCATACAGCCTCCAACTTGCACCCTCCCAAAGTTAAATTTTTAGGTCATTGACTAGGTTATGGAATGTGTTTCCCTGCAGTAACTATAGAATGATGATTATATTCCTTTGAAACCTATTCTGTTCCAATGTCAGTACTGTATCATCATGCCCTCCACAGATACGGTTGCTTACATGAGCACCATCTTCCCAGCTCTGGTAGTGATGATAGTTACAGAGGTGAGGTGAGCAAGATTTGTCAGCAACACCTCCCTATGGAATGACCTTGGACTCCAATGTGAAGGAGGAAGTGGTGAGGAAGGGGAAGGGTAGAGTCAGAATTGAGGTATTCAGGTACTGGCTGCACGTAACCATGAGCCGATTTTAATTGTTATTTGTATAGAGCACAAATCATCACATATCTCAGGGAAACAGGATAAAATTCTGGAAAAAACCAAAGCTACGTAGGAACTTCATTTGTAGTGAAAATTAGAAGAGAGTACAAAATATAGGTCAAGGGTTCTCAGGCATATCATAAACAAGCATACAAGTGCATTAACATAATTAAACAAAAATGTAATTGGGGGTCCCTGAGCAACACAGTTCTATTTTCAACATTGACCACAAATGCCCCCTTCATTTCATTTCATAGCTAAATCAATTATACCACTGAGCTAAAGAATACAAATTTTTGCTGCCTTATTCATAAGGAAATCTGGATGGGTGAAGGATGAATGGAGTATCTGTCTTCCACATTCATCAGCCTGACTTTTTTCTAGGCCTGACTACATGCCTCCCCAGCCTGGGCCCAGTTTTCCTTATAGAACCTAAAGTATATTTGTAGATTTCAGATCATAATTTTTACCTGTAGAATGTCCTCTCTCCATCTTTCTTTCTCTTCCTCCTCATCTCTCCCAGCATTTCTGTGTATTCAGTTTATCTTATTTATTCCTCAAATTTGGTGATCTGAATATTATGCCTGTATGCAATTTCATTAGATTTCTCTGTTTTTATTTTGTGTAGTTAAGGACTTGTGTACTTAACAACGAAATTATGTTCAATATAATTTGTATCAGTATGAACTTGATGCACATTTTACTTGTTTTTTTCCTGTGAATCTAAGAATAATGGCACTTGAATTTTTAAAATGGTTATAGCAATAGTACCCAGTATTCCTCCCTTTGTGGAGCTGGGTTTATTCTAATGGAGAGTTTAGCCATGATTCTCAATCAACATTTTGTATTTCTGGATTCAGTTTGCCTTTCACTTGAGAGTTGCATCACAGAGCACCTACATGCTACTTAAAATGAAATCTGAAAAACTGGTAATTAAAATTAACTTTATTATTTATATACTAATAATTTATGAGGAAAAGATTAATAACAGATAAATTATCATCAGAAGCATATTCAAGACGATTAAGAATGCCATGGAAGCAGCAGACAGTTTAATCTTTTTATTCTCACTATACTGATTTCATTGGAAAGATTTGAAACTCAATTTATCTCAAGCAATTTGGGGTGCGGGGAGGACACGAGACATGAGAATCGAAAGGAAACCAGAACTAGATGTCAGCTTAGAATTCAAGGCAGATCTAGGGATTTGGATAGCAGGAGTCTATTGATTTTGAGTCAAGGACTCTACCATTAATGTGATTCAGTTACTTTTCATATGTGTGTTTCATTCTCCTCACTCTACTGACTGCATTCATCACCCTCCCTTATTTATATACCTTTTCTCTACCTTATGCTTTCTGCTTACTCATAATTTTGGTTTACTCATAAATCAGCTCTCACAGTTTCCTCCATCCCATATTTTTCCATGATCCTTCACTGGCTTTCTCTAATAGCTATAATATTTTTTTTTTACAAGTTTAAATTCCCTAAGATAGAGATTGATTTTTTTTCATGTCCAAGCATATTGTAGATTGGTGGCTATACTGTAGATTGGCTTCTTATGGGTCAAATGATCACCTTGGTCCAATCAGCATGTGCTGTCCTAACTTTGAAACTATGCAGAAGCTGTGGGCATGGGCTATCTTACATGGGTTGTCTTACGTGGGCTATCCTGTAAGATATTCTATCTTACAGGAGCTGCTGGGATGGCAGGCAGCACGATTAACAGATTGAATTACTATAGAATCTTTAATTCCTTCAGTATGTACATAAAATCTAATGATTGCTACTATTCATAATTATGTCCTAAAGCACAATATTCTGAAGCTCCTTAGCATCTGGAAAACAAATTATGTTCCGTAGAGTTTTGGTGTCAAGTGTATTTTACTGTATTCTCATAGTTTGAAAGTTGGTAATTTTTCTATGTTATTATGTGGAAGTCCTAATTACCCCAACCTATTTCTATTAATCAGGACACACCAATTCGCAATAATAAGCAATCATTTCTGCACTGAGAGATCTCGGAGTTTTAGAGACATTGTTCTTCCTACTCTCTTGGGATGTAAAATAATTGAGTAATAAAATAATAATGACAATAATAGACCATAATAAAAACCACAATAATAACAGTAATAGAATAATAATAACAAGCTACTGCATGTTACCTCATGGATCTTGTACTGTGTATTTTTTTCCCTTTAAGTTGCTGGTAAAAGCCAATCAGAGTCTGTTGATTTATAATCGACTGTCAAAATGTGTTCCTCATCATTTGTTAGGAGGTAAAAGCTTCTCAGCAAAATGTTTCATCTGGTAAGCAATGATGAACTTTCCTGCAGAGGCAAAGTTATACAGGTAGAGGTGATCACACAGGAAGGATATCTGACAATTCTTATATTTCAATTCAGTAATGACTCATCAATGTGCAAATTATTCAATTACAGTGTGATTAAAGTTCTGGGAGGAAATGCTTTTCAAATCTTACTACTGTGAGCACACTTGCCTTGTTTAACCTTAACTAATATTTACCGACTACTGCCACCTGTGATAATACTGTAAGATTAAATTTAGCAGTAAGCAATCTGATTGGCTGCTGAAAGAGCAATGGAGAATAAAGTATTTAGGACCGTGCATTGTATTAATAGAATTCAGATAATCTAACAAAAAAGTGAGTGACTTCATGTTCTATGGGGTGGTCATAATGCATTGCTTGAGTCTGTTTGGGAAATACAGTTATTCTTCCTGACATTTACTTTCATAATCTGTAAGATGTACCACATAACAGAAATGTCCTCAATGCACCAACAAATTATATCCAGTTGGGGGATTGGACAGGTGGACTGGGGGGTGGTTAGAAGGGAATCACTATTAATGACCTTCTTTGTACCATGCAGTATGCTATATGTGTCTATGACACATTTGTAATGCTCATTTTATAGATAAAGAAATTGGCCTAAGTACTGCCCAGTGTCACAGAATTCCTAAATGAAAAGCCTAGAATTCAAAACCAGGTATGATTCTTTTCTTCATGTTCAAAGTCCATATCTTTTGACAACACGATGTTGCTTAACTTTGGCTCCTCTCTGTTATCTTCCCCTCCTTAATACACTTGTCCCTCAGTATACTTGGGGGATTGGTTCCAGGACCACCAAGTATACCAAAATCTGCCCATATTCAGGTCCTGCAGTACCTGTGTATACCAAAAGTTGGCCCTTGGTGTAAGTGGGTTTCACATACCCTGAATACTGTTTTCAATCTGCACTGGGTTGAAAAAAAGCCACATATAAGTAGACCTGCACATTTCAAACTCATATTGTTCAAGGGTCAACTGTATTTCTCAATTAATGATATCTTTAGATATTTAATGGTAGTTTCAGTATTCCAGAAGGTGCAGTCAGTGTGGACTGGTCAGGGAGGAAGGATAGAAAAGCAGCCTAGACTTCTGGACTGTTAAGGAACTCTCAAAGTTATGGCTTTGAATACAAGGAAAGGAACATGAATATTTGCAGATATTTCTAGGGTCTCCTGCCATGATGGCTGATTACCACAATGGGATGGGTGGTTTAGTGAAGTATATCATCTTATGACTGAGGAATGAAGGTATTCTTTCAGTGGGATGCCCAGCTCAGCCTCTATATTACCTCAGAGCAGCTCACTAATTTCTAATCCTTATTTACAGTCTAGATTTTATGGAGTATACTATGTAAGAAACTACAGCAAATAAAGAAGTTAAAGACCAACTAGCTTTAGGAAGATGGAAGCAAAGCATCATAATAATCCACCAGCTTCGGGGTAAAGAGCCTTTAATTTTTTCCATGTAATGTAGGTTAATTAGAATTAAACCCATATGGCTAAATGCATAGACTACTGTACAAGTTAAATTTTATTCTACTTTGTGAAAGTATGGACAATTCTTTTTTTTTTTTTTTGAGACAGAGTCTCACTCTCTTGCCTGGGCTAGAGTGCCGTGGCGTCAGCCTAGCTCACAGCAACCTCAAACTCCTGGGCTCGAGCAATCCTACTGTCTCAGCCTCCCGAGTAGCTGGGACTACAGGCATGTGCCACCATGCCCGGCTGATTTTTTCTATATATATTTTTAGCTGTCCAATTAATTTCTTTCTATTTTTGGTAGAGACGGGGTCTCGCTCTTACTCAGGCTGGTCTCGAACTCCTGAGCTCAGAACGATCCGCCCGCCTCGGCCTCCCAGAGTGCTAGGATTACAGGCTTGAGCCACCGCGCCCGGCCTGGACAATTCTTATTTTACCTTTTATTTTTATTAATTTTATACCTTAGGACGAATTTTTAATGACCATTCAATAACGAGTCCTATTCTACATTTTTAATTTTTGTGCTTAATCATAAAATTTCAGAACAATATGAGACCTTAGGAAATCATGTGGTGTCAACCTTTTAAGTTGATTTATTGTCTTAGGCAATGATATTCAACTCTGATTTGGTAACATTCCAGGGCGAGTCCAACGATCTAAAGATTATTGAAACAAGGGGAGGAGCCAAGATGGCGGATGAGAAAAGCCACCAGTCAGAGTGTCTCTGCAAAAAAGACAGATTTTAGAAGAAAGTGAAAAAAATAAACTAGCAGAAACACATAGATCGGATGAGGGTCGGAAGGAAGGGTGCCTGAAACTACAGGAGACTCCACAGGAAGACGTTGCAGAGGAGAACTGGAAGGAGAAATGTCCCGGAGAGGCTTGGAGACCAGCGACAAGGGTAGGTGGAACAGATAACTTTCCCCTCCCTTGCATCTCCGACTGCTGTTGGGCTCCTGAGCGGCTGGAGAGACCTGCTGAAACCAGCCCAGAGACGGCTGCCGCCAGTGAGCGGTGGCCTCTTGTGCACAGGGGACAAGACTCCCAGCTCCCTCGGGGCACCTCCCCAGGTGCAGACCCAAGCCTATCGGCAGACACCGTATTGCTCCATCCTCTCCTTCCCCTTCCGAACCCGTGGGGGCCCAGAGAGACAATTTAACCATCACACGGAGGCATCTCCAAGGAACGGGACCTTTCCTTTTGGGGCCCTACAGCAGACTGAGGGGAACTCAGACTGCGAGCTCCCTACCTGCCAGCCCTCGCAGGTGCTGCTTGCCTGGGGACTCCAGGAGAGCGCGGCAAATCCCGAAGTGGAGTGAAATCGATCCAGCTTGGGCACCCTGTAGGTGATTCGAGACTAGCACCCCTCCCCCTGGTAGGGTCAGGGATTGATCTCCAAGGCCCAGGGGACAGGCCTGCAGACCAAACCCGGTACACCCAGGTCACGATCGCACTGCCCTGGGGCATAGAAGGGATATCTGAGAAAGAGCCTACTGAGGAATGTGCACCTTCAGGGGCAGATCAGTGTGCCTGAGTGGCAACCCTCCTCCCAAAAGAGGGCTGTGCACCCAGCTCAGGCTGTGATCCTGGGCAGGGAACCTCCCGGTCCACGTCACAGCCAGGGAAGATCCATTGGCCTGAGGTCTTGCCTGCTGGCAGAGGCCTGAGAGAAACCACAGAATAGGGGAGGGTGAAAAGGAGCGAGACCTGCTCCAGAGTGCCAGTCTCAGACAGCCCCACCGCCCAAGCCCAGACTTTTCAGCTGAGTGGAGCCATTTCAGCCCCTCCCGGCAGCTTTGCACAGAAGCAAAGAACAGACCTTTGACCCCTGCTAACAGCATTTGTGGAGCTTGAGGGTAGGCTTACCCAACCCATCCCTGCCCAGACTCACTCCCCGACCTGCCCCCACTGAGGTGGAGAATAAGGACATACCTGGAAGTCCCAGGACCCCACGCACCACCTGAGGCACAAGAGGGCCTCTCCGGAGGAACAAGAGCCGGCTACAGGACCCAAAAACAGCACTGCAGCTCGCTCCTCCCTGCAAGTGCCACCTACTGACGGGGAGGTCATTCTGCACACCCTTTTACTGCATCTACTGACTCATCATAAAGGGTGTGGTCGAATCTCACCCACAAACACCACCTACTGGCTTAGAGACTAAACAGGGCATGTCATTATCCAAATGAAAATCTAAAGGTAAGAAGGAAAAACTGATCCAGATGGGAAGGAACCAGTGAAAGAACTCTGAAAGTATGAAGACTCAAATGGAAAGCACACCCCCAAAGAGGAACAACAGCTCTCTAGCAATGGACATTAACTAAAGATTATTGAAACAAAATTTAAATGAAAAAGTAAATGTATACCTTGAATATTGGGTTGGCAGATATTAAAAACTGTTTAAACCAACTTGATCTATATAGAACATCAATAGAACACTTATCTAAACAATGGCAGAATATGTATTCTTGTCAAGTGTACATGGAACATTCTCTAAGATAGAACATACGCTGGACTATAAAACAATTCTCAATTACTTTTAAAAGATTGAAATTATGCAGAATTTGTTCTATGACTACTACTGAATTAAATAAGTTATAAATAACAAAATAATTTTGAGAATCCTGAAATATTTAGAAATTAAACAACATACTTAAAAAAACCAGAGTCAAAGAAAATAGAACTGGATGTTAATGAAAGTACAATATGTCAAAATTTGTGAAATGCAGTTAAAGCAGGGCATAGAAATCCATTTATATTTTTAAATGCTCATATTAGAAAAGAAGAGTGATTTAAACTCAGGGATCTTGGCTTTTACCATTGGAATGGAAAAAGAACCCACCCAAAGTCAGTAGAAGAAAGAAAAACAATAAAGAGCAGAAATTAATGAAATAAAAATCAGAGAAAAATTAGATACAATCGATAAAACCAAAAGCTGGTTCTCTGAAAATACCAAGAAAGTTGATAAACCTCTGATTATACTAATCAAGAAAAAGAGACAAATCACCAATATCTATTATATTACAGATTGAAAGAGGGGATATCATTACAGATCCTACAGACTTTAAGGTAATAGAAGATATTCATGAACAAATTTATGCCAATAAATTGACAACTTACATGAAATGGATAAATCCTGGAAACATACCAATTACCAAAGTGAACTAAAAAAGAAATTAAAAATCAGAATAGCTTTCTATATATTAAAGAACTTTAATTCATGAAATAGAAATCTTGTCTCAAAGAAACTTCGAATAATTTTACTGGTGAATTCTACATAACATATAAGAAAGAGATAGCTCTAACTTTATGGAAACCTCTTCCAGAAAACAGAAGAGGCTAACTCATTTTTTGAGGCCAACATTATTCTAATACCAACCCAGACATTACAAGAAAAGAAAACTGCAAATCAATATCCCTTATGAGACACAAAAACCCTTAACGAAATATTGCCAAATATGTAATATGTTAGGATAGTACTTCATGACTAAGTGTGGTTTATACCAGAAATGTTAATCCTGTTTACACCCAATCTAAATAAATGAGACATTTAAATTGCTACAAACTTAAAAAAAACAACAAAACAACAAAATCCTGCTAAATTCAAGTTTATTAAGCTTAAAGTTGTTTACTTTTAAATGTATCTATAGATTTTGGTAAACATATAAAGCTTCACCAACATAATTCTTGTTTATTCCTAAATATGTATGATATATTTCTTGTTCCCTATTTTTATAAAACCTTCCATTGCTATTGGTATTGTGCCTGATTTGACAGAAGTTTTCATAACAGAGAAAAAATAGAGGAGAATAAAAGAAAAAAAATTTAGTTATCTTCTGCTTTTCTGGTCTAGAATAATTTTTCTGTTTAAGGCCACACACTGAACAAATATAAGTCTTTTAAAATTGAAAGTATGTTTGCTCATGGTATAAAATTTATGTAATGCAAATAAGCAAAAAGTACAAATAAAAATAGTCTAAAATTCCATGCTTGGAGAAAACTCGTGATGTAACCTCTCTACTCTGTATGATTTAATAATAAATATGTGAGAATCAATAATTTGTGAATTCTCATCTGGGCAAAATGAATGTAGGACAGTGGGCAAGGGACTTAATCCCTGTAGGCCTAAGTTTCCTGTCTATAGAGTGTGAGGGCTTAATTAGACATTCTTTATGGTCCCTTCCAACTTTAAGTATATGTGAATCCAAAGTGAATTCCACAATTCTTGAAAGCATAGAAATGAAAGTCCATACTAATCAGAAGGTGGCAGTGTTGGTGAAGAAAAGGCCTAGAGTTTAATACCGGTAAATGCAAGTGTATTGCTATATGTGGTGTTTGCACCTTGATAAAATTAGTGCTGTAGCAAATTACTGACAAACACTAATTTAGCAGGATTAAGATATCCTGTTACAACAGTTGTGTGTTTTTCTGAGGTCAATAACATCACTATATATGACAATGCTTGACTGTGAAATGAGACAGAATCAAATATGATCACCTAAAACTCACACGAATATAGAAGTCATGCTAAGCTCTAGCTTTCAAGTGAATAATAATTATTGTTATATTGGTTTCAGGTATTTTGAAAGAGATCGCCTGGCTATTAAGTGACAACTTCCTCATACATATTTGCAATTTGACCTGGATATTTTTAGTGAGGCAAAGTTTTCATTTTTTGTTTTCCAACTTTTTGAAATAAAGGATTCAAGCATATATATTTTAATGGGTTTTTAGAGAGCTTATCTTTAATACATAATAACTGAATTCAATAATTTGATCTTTATTCTCTCTCTTAGAAATATCTAATAAGAATTAAGTGCTTATAGTGGGGTTAATATATGATATTTACATTTATGATCTATTGTTTAGCAGAACATACTAGAAGAATACCATTTAATAAAGCAATTGATTGTAAGGGCAATTGTTAAGTCAAGATTTCATTTAGAATGAAAAAAAAAAATGTGGTCATATATTTTACCTGTGTTGGGTACAGTCCTCCCCCAAAGTCCCTAAGGCTTCTAGACTAGGTATACCAGTGTCTTATAACAAAATACCATTTGGCTACTATTACAAAATACTGTAAGTGGCGTAGTTTACAAAAACCAGAAACATATTTCTCACAGTTCTGTAGGCTGGGAAGTCCAAGATCCAGGTGCTGGAAGACTCAGTGTCTGGTGAGGTCACACTTCTTGGTTCACAGACGTGCCTTCATGCAGTGTCCACACCTGGTAGAAGGGGTGAGGGAGCTCCCTTTAACCTCTTTTATGAGGGCACTGGTCACACTCATCAGGGCTCCAAAATTCCCTTCTTTGACTAGGTAGAGGCCTGAAATTCCCTACACCTGAATCCTTTTAGTTACTACTGTGGAGCCAGCTATTACCATGTAAATGATATCTGCATGGGCATAACACGCTAAAGCATTAGGCCTTTATTAATCAATATAGTCCCTAAATTAACCAATCAGTTCCTCAGATAAGAGCTGGGTCCTAAGGGAATCGGAGAAAGGACAGGTACTTTGTGAGGGGAGGAAATGAGAAGGTAAATTGTGAAGTAGGGTGTGTGACGGGCCGTGCAATGGTGAATTCTGGGCAGGTGTGAAGCAGGGGCCCGAGGGAAGATGGGGTGCAGCAGCGCTGGCAGCAAAAACAACAGCCGGTCACTGCTGAAGGAACGGGATAATTTAATTCACAGTGTCATCTGTCTCAGTTAGAAACAATTTACATTGCAGTGTTATTTACAGCGGGAAGACTCTGAGGCTAGGAGTCAGGAGGCCCAGGTGCTCTCCCTTAACTGGTTAGGACAATCGTTTAACCTTTGTGAGGTAAATTAGCATAGTGTAAAGAGGCTGTAGAGCCGGAAAATCTGGGTTAAATATCGGCTCTTTCATCTACTCGGCTGTGTGCCCTTAGAAAACTTAAACATGCTGATTCTTAGTTTCCATCTTTGCAAATTGGAGATATCTGTACCTCATACTTTTTTAAAAGAATAACTGAAATGACAAATTTAAAGCAATTGTTAAGTACTGGAACTTCAGTAAATATTATCCTTTTCCCCCTTTCCATTTCTTCATTTTCCAAAGCTATGAAATGATAGAACCGGACTAGATGCACTGCACATCCCCCTCTCCATGCTGCTTTTAAAAAATGATTCTATGAATCCTTGAAACCTTTCCTCCCACTTTCCTGCCAAAAGTTTCCAAGAATCATAAATTAATGCTGCTAGGAAAATGAGTCAAATAAATGACTTCCTTCTTTTCTCCTGCTCTGACATGCTGGTGGTCCCCCTGTTACCCTTCCCTTCCTTTTCCTCTGTCTTCAGAAAGTTGTGTCTTAGTTTGGATACCATTAAAGAAAAAATTAACGATACTTGTTAAAGCACAGTAAGGAAGACTTTATTCGGGCTCTTCATGACGGGTAGAAGCACCACTGCAACGAATTCTTGCAGTGGGCAGAGAGGTTGGGCTCAACTCTGAATACAGCATGGGCAAGTGGGAATTTATAGTCAAGGAGCACAGCGTGGGGCCAGGGGATGGAAAATTACTAAGAAGAAACATCAGGGTTAAGGGCAGGGTAGGGGGGCGGTTCTGGCTAACCCAACCTAAGAGGATTCTTGCTGCAGGCAGGCCAAGGTGACCAGACATCACGGGGGTAGAAGGGATGGCAGAGGATGGGAAACCTGATCAGTTATCAAAAGCGATCAGATGTCAAGGGTAGGGAGGTTCTTGCTAAACCGACTTAGCAGGGTTCTTTGCCACAACTGGATTTCATAAGGAAGTGCACAGATGGGCTTAGGAGAAGGTTCAGGAGCCTAACTAAAGTTTGGCCAAGCAATGAATCTTTGTCAAGACTCCACTAAAGGCAGACTGCAACCATGCCTCTCAAAATGGTACTCAATGACCACGTGTGAAAATAGGACTGCTTTTATTTATTTTTTTTAATTGGCCAATAGGCTAACACAGATGTTGGCAGGAGAAAAGAAAACCAAGATTCCTTTGGTGATGATGATTCAGGATTCCTGTGCTATTTGCTGGAAAAAATACCCTTGACATCTGCTGAAGAGGCAAAGAAATGGGTCCTGATGGGAATCTACACAAATGCAGACGGCTGGGCACCAGTGGATTTACTCGTGGGGATAGGTGCCAAGCAGAGATTGCCTGATACAGTGAAGTACAAGTTCTTCACAGAGTTTCTGAGGTCACACTTGATCCTTTTTGGCTGCCTACGTAACAGAGGGGTGAGATCTTCCCACTGCTAGATTACAACTCTTGAATCCCAGCTACCAAGATGTGGGGTGGAGTGCCTGGGCTTGCAATAGGTTTGCTTCTGGCTCTGATCTGGTGCTTCTCATGTTTTATCCCTGGAGTGCTCTGCATCAGGTGCATGATCTACTTATTATTCCCTGTGCTTACCCTTTGTCTTTTTCTGTTCTTATTTGAACAGAATCACAATTGTGCTAACATTATCTCTCTGACTTTTGGTCCATCTCACGGAAGCCTCCTTCTCTGGGTAGGAGGAGTTCTCTGCAGCCTTTTGCTCTAAGAGTTGGCCATCAACAATGTTTAGGATCTCCACCTGGAACCCAGGTTGTCCTACTGTGTTTTGGATGAAGTTGATAATGGATCTTAACAAAAGCAAAATAGGCTTCAAATAAGAGAAGTAAGCCAGTCCTCTTTCTCTGTATGTTAATTTGCTGTTTTAGTCAAGGAATTATGCTTTCCAGGTTCATACCAGAGAACCAAAAAAGTGAATGTAACTCTCTATTATTTAATCACTTTCAGGTTCAATCAATCAATTAGTCAAAAACCCATCTGAAAAGACTGGCAAATAGGATTGGATATGATGAGAATTGAATGTAGGCTGGCTGGCAAGAGGCCATCAGACTATGCTCCAGTGTTCCTACAATCCTGATTCTGGACTCAAATTTTCATTGACCAAGACAAAGATTTTCTTGGACAGGGGAATTATCTGTGCAAAGTTCCCTACCAAAAAAGCTCTAACTCTTGTAGTAGCATCACAGAATAGTCTATCATCCATTTTATTAATTTCTCATGGAGCACAATGACATCTACTGCCATTATAAGCTATTTTCAGAACATTTGATAGACTTATTTCTGAGAGCAGAACCTGTAAAGGTGATTACTCCCAGAGAATAGGAGTGAAGAATTCATATATTCAGAGTTGGGTTTTATAGGATGAGTTGGAAGAGCAGAGGGGCAAGAGAGAAGAGGAAATGTTGAGGACATACCTGAAGGGGTCTAGGTATGAGCCATTAGCTCAAAAGGAAGCTAATAGGTTGGAAATAAATGAGGAGAGGGTGCTATGGAGGGATCAGAGGTTTCAGTGAGGTAAAAAAAAAATAGAGATACATTGTGGTTAAAGCAGTGAACAAGTTGGACAGATGGAAGTTTCAGTCATTCAGTGAGGGAATTAATTTAAGATTTCAGAGGGAATAGATGAGAAGTCCTGTGTAACTAGATGTAGATACCTTGTGAGAAGAGCTTCAGGAGTTAAGACTAGAGAATTAGGTTAGGGCCAGACGCTGAAGGTCTTGTATTCCTTTTTAAGGAGATCGAACTTCATCTGAAGGCACTTGAGGTAGAGTAATGGAAATCTTTTTATCGAGGAGTAGCAGGATAGACACTTGCTTTTAGGATCATGTGAGTGAATGTTGGCCATGAGAGGGAGAAATTGCTGGCCGGAAGATCAGTACGAGGTTGTTTGATCCATGCATTTGAAAGATAAGGAGTGCCTAGTCTAAGGCAGGGGCAATGGCTAGAAGAGAGAAAGTCTGTGATAGAACTCATGAATTTTGATGGCTCACTGGGCTGTCAGGAGTGAGAGAAAGAGAGGAAGCACGGAATACGAGGGCTGTCTGGAAAGTATCCAGCCATTGTTAATATATTTTTCATATTACATGGCTGGATACTTTCTGGACAGTCCTCCTATTCCCAAGTTTTTACATTTGAAGTGTCACCCTTCGCTGAGATCAGAAAAAAAGAAGAAACAAGTTTTGAAGTGGGATGGGGTCAGAGAGAGCTAAAATAAGTTTTGGTCATGGTGTGTGAGAAGAGGTGATAAAACATAAAAGTGGACACGAGTGCCTGGACCTCAGGAGAGATTGGGACTGGAGAGGAAGATCGAAAGCTCATTGGCTGTAGTTGGTAGCTGAGGTCACGAAAGGAGGGGAGGTGGCGTGAACGCAGAGAAGGGCCTAATATGCGAACATGAGAGCCAATAGAAGTAGAAGTAGTGAGCGATTAAGGGAGCCTGGGACCAAATGACCATAGAGGAAGGAGGAGAAACAGGAGCCAACAGGACTCAGGAAGATACGATCCACAGTAATGAATGCTGTAAAGGGCAGCTGAGGGTGAAGACTGGAAATAGAGTGCTGGAGTTAGCAACGGGAAGGCGACCTACAGTGCTTCCAGGAGAGTGTTGAGACAATGAATTGAGGGATGTCCTTGTACTGAGAAAAAGTAGATAGTGTGAATAGAATTTGCGTTTGAGAAGTTGGTGATAAAATAGGTGCACAGCAATAGAAAAGAAGGTTCTATGGTGAAAGTCATTGCTGGATTCAAGTACCTAAAAAGCTTTAACCGTGCAAAGGGTTGTGAGATGATCTGGTAAATGTAGTCCAAGTGAAACCCCTCCTTAAAGCTTGTGTCTTCTTGGGCTTTAATTAATATAACTGTTATGACTTGGGGTACATTCATTTCTTCTTCAGATGGTCTAAATATATTTACCAGCAACCCGTATTATAAAACAACTCTGCTGCACCTTACTTTAAAGAATTAAAAACCATCTTTTTTTTTTTTCCCTACCCAACTGCAAACATTTTCTTTTCTGAATGCAGGGCTGGTGTGTGGTGACAGTTCATGGCCTGCATCAGGCACAGGCTGTGGGACCCCCACTTCCAACCGGATTTTTTCGAAAGTCTTCCCCAGTTCCTTGAGACCTTCTGAGAGTGGGTTTCTCTGTGCATAAGAGACTTAGACATATTTAGTCCCTCTGATTGCTCATCTCCTTGAGTCACAGATAGACCCACAGCCTTCGGTGGAATTACTGCCTTAATCGCTTTGATGAGTGACATGTTAGCTATGCAGACTATTTTCAAGTTTTTGTTTTAATAGACCTTTACCATCAGGTTCAAATAAATCATGACTACTTCCTACTGGTTGGAAGACAGATTTAGACTTAATGGGGGAGCACAACTAAATCACAGTATAATACTTGGAAAATTTACCTCCTTTTAATGTCATATTTCTTTCTAAATGGCTGTGATGAGTGGTTTTTTAGAAGGCTCCTGAAAGTAGTGGAGTATCTAAAAAAGTTAAGACTTTATGACAGGTTTCAAAAATATCTGAAAGTCAGTATATATGTTCGAGCTTAATAATTCCATATCATCATACCCCTAATAGATTTAAAAAACCTTTCTTGGCAATTAAAAAATTAACTAATGCTAAAGAGAGATCAGAAAAACTTTAAACCAAATGAAATGTGTCAAGATTATTAGGTAGAAGCTGAAATGAATATGTGGGTTGGAGAATAGGGCAGACTTTTTATTTAAAGCTATCTGGAGTTTAGACAATGTGAAATTATTAATGAGGCTGATTCTCTCCTTCTGCAAGCAGGGGAAATAATTCTTCTCCCAGTGGGCAGGGATCTGCCTTCTTCTACTTGTGACAATGTGACCTCTAAAATCATGGAAGACATGAGGAAGAGTAAGTAAAATTTCGGATCGGATGAAATTCGTTTTCAGTACTTTCAGGTCCTCCTTTCTGTCCTCTCCTCTCTCAGATTCTTCCTGGCAATTTACCCTGCCGAATCCTCAGCTCAGGAAAGGGTCAGGTGAGGGCAATCTTCAGTTTGCACTGAACTTGCCCATCTCTTACCTCTTCTAAGGGGATTTACATTTTAGTTTTATTTCTAATTATCGTATGATAGAAAGGCTTTGTCTTCTGTCAGATTTGGAGCCATTAGTCAATTGGTGGAAAGGTCCTTGCAGGAAGAAGGGAGTTTGCCAGTATCCTGACTATCACACCACGTAAAGAGCAGCTTACCACACTGTCTGCTCGGACCAGCTTGGTTTTCACAAGTGGGCTGAGGCGTGACTGTGTGTTTGCAATGTGCATGAAATAAGCTGCATATGTGTGAGTCCAGAGAGAGCTGGGTCCGCTTACTCTCACTTGCTCAACTTCCTGTTTTATCCTCCACCCCAGGTTCTGCCCTGCCCCCCTTCCCTCAAACTCGCAAATGGCTTCTTAGTTATCAAACCCGGTAGACATTTTTTTTTTCCTGTGCTTTTTCATGTCCTGGCTGCAACATTAGATACTGGTGACCTTTTTCTCCTCCTCTCTGTGGTCTCTGTGGCTTGAGCCTCAGGAATTCGGCTGACCCTGTGCCTCTTATGCTCCAGGCCTCTTCCTCTTGATCTCTCCTCCTCTCATCTCTACGTTCTGGCTGGGCAAACTCACCATGCCCGTTGCTTTAGCCTTTTGTTCTCTACACATGCAACTCTCACAAACCTTCTCCGCCTGCCCTGGGCTTTTACCTGTTTTACTCACGATCAAAGCTTGGGCATTATTCTTGTTTCCTATTTCGTTTCATGCCTATGTCCAGTCAATTACCAAATCCTGCACTTTCACTCACCTATGTATGTAATAAGCGTTCCCTCATGTCCACTTGCTATGACTACTGCTTGATTTTACGCTCTCACCATCTCCAGCCTGCAGTTCTAACTCGGCCTCGCCTCTGATCCAGGCTTGGTGACTAGAGTGTCCTTTCCAAATGTGAAAGCAGTTAGTATTGGTCTTCTGGTTATAGTTCTCTGTGTACCACCTGTAGGATAAAAACCTAAATTCCATAGCCAGTCATGATTGATCTGTTTCCTACTAAGCACTCTGGTTTTCTCTCCTAGCTTTGACTCTCTATGCATATTTCACCCTTTAGCAATACCAATCTCTTGGCAGCTTGCCAAACAGGCAATGCTCTTTCATGCTTCCACATTTGGGTAGATGCCATTTCTTTTGCCTGGAATGCTCTCTCATCCTTCCCAGGCTGAAAAAAAAATCTCTTTTCCATTTTTTTTTTTTTTCCCATTATGAATTTTTTTGCCTGACACTTCCAGGAAGACATTGGTCCTCTTCCATTGTTCTTTAAACATCCTTATAAGACTTCTCTTATCACACTGTATTATAATTTTTGGTTTATGTGACTGTCTTCCCACTAAACTACAAGTTCCTTGAGGGAAGGGACTGTGTATTTCCTTATGTATCTGTGGTTTCTAGAACAGTGCTTAACATTTCAATAGATATATGTTCAATGAGAGAATATGTGAATTAATTTAAAATGTTTTTCTTTTTACTAAAAGTGTTGGGGACTTTAAAAAGAGGCTTAGCTATTAGATTCTTCATCTTTATTCCTTTATAGACATTACTAATGAAGCTCTCTTCTTTAATAATCATTTACAAGACCTACACATTTTATACTCTAGAATTCCTCCGTAGTTCTACAGTTATGAACACTCAGAAAGGAGATAGTTGAGACTCAGAAAAGATACAGAAACCACAGAGGGTAGAATGATAAGGAAGAAAAGCAAATGCCAAATATGGCTCAGACTACTTTTTTCCTGATGAAAATAGTATTTAATTTCATTTTAAGGATATAATTGTGATGAGAAGGTATTGGCTAAAAATACCTTATAAACACTCTAATTTATTTTGTCTTTCCAATAAGATGACACCAAGATTTTGAAAGCATTATTTCATCAGACTTATTTCTTTTTTGTCTCTAATATTTAATTCTTAAGTAAAGCCAACATGGCACGTGTGGCATACTGTTTTCATACAATGACAAGTTCTGGGAGCTGGGAGGTACTTTAGAAGTCTTGATCACCATGGTGAACATTTATTGAGCAGTGACAACCAGACAGGTATTGTTTTAGCTGCTTTGTGTGCATTAATTCATTTCACGAGGTACGCACTATTATTGTCCCTCATTGTACAGATGAGGTAACTGAGGCATAGTGAAGTTTAGTAATTTGATCAAGATTATGGAAATTAAGTGGAAGGGTCAGGCTTTGACCCTATCTAGTTCAATCTGTTCACTTGACATATGAGAAAACAAAGACCCACCAAGGGTACAAACTTAATTACAAGGGACCTACTCCTACGGTATTGGCTTCAGGTAACACATTAGCACTTTTTGATTTGTTCAGGGTATGTGTTACAAATTGGTAGCAAACCATTGGAAATAGAGCTTTTCCATAGCCAATGTCAGCTTTATTCAGTGGCTGTTCATAGCAAGAACATTTTTCTTTCTAGAATTCTCTTCAGTTCAGAATCAGAAAAAAAAAGCCCAAATAAAACTCATACACACACACACACACACACACACACACACACAAACACACACACCCTTGCACTGACCATTCTTAATCAGTGTGTCTCTTCAATCATTATGGGGGTATATAAGAGGCCAGGAAATTATAAGAACACCCTTATGAACAGTATAACATGATGCAGGGATATATATGATCATTATCTGAGACTTGCATTTAGAATTTTTGAAATTTAACTTTGATACAAAACTATTGCATGTTTGATTTTTCTCTATTTCTGATGTAAGAGCTTGAATTCCCTGGTTCCTGGCCTCATTCTGAGAAGCAGTCAACCCATATGGGACTACACATGTTAAGTTGCTATGGTTGTGATTTGCAAGGCTCATGGAGAAAGCTATTTCACTGTTTTCTGTGGAGATTACAGAAATAATTGTCGCACTGGTTTTTGTATCTTTAAATTAGTAGTTCTTTGCGGTGGTGGGCTATTCTTTTAGCAGCATGTTTCTACTTATTGAAAAGCTTTGCTGAACACAATATACCCACTCTGCTATGTAAATAAAGACATTATGGTTGGAATAATGCAGTTCAGGGGATGCCTCTTCTGGTAGGCCTATCTGTCAATCTGTGTTTAGTTGGCTTTCTCAGCCCACCCATTCTAATTACTGCTTTTCAATCTCAGAATGGGAATCTGGGAAGGGGATTTGTTACAATTGGGATATTTAAATGGAATTTTCCAAATATACAGGATCTCCTCCTCAGATCAGAAGTTTACTCCCCCATTCCTTCCTGCTTGCTTTAGAAGTCCTTGGCAGGCTATTATTATGAACTGAAGGGCAGGTTTCAAGCACCCCCTGTAGCTGCTATTTATGAAATGGTCAGTAAACTGCATGCATTTGGGATTGTTACCCTTTGTTCTAACTTCATTTTGACTTCTGATGAATTTGAGAGTATATGAATTTTTCCACGAGATAAATTCATATACACCAAATATCAGATATGCTGTCAGTTGTCTGGTTATTTTTGTGATTAAAGTTTACTCTGATATTGGACTTAATATAGGTAATTTGATGGATGCCCTATTCTAAGTATTTTGTGTTGTCAAATAACTTCATATAGAATCTATTTTTTGAAAAAGATGTTAAAATGTTAAATTGGAAGTATGAAGGAAAATGTTATCTTAAAAGGTGGCAAAGCAGTTGTAACTGACTCTATGAACAAATTTCTATGACCCCTATGTGTTTTTAATAATCTTCTCCCTTAACTAACTACTTGAACTTTTTGAGTTGTTTCCCAGAAATGGTGGAATTTTTACAAGACAAAAGTATTGAGACTCCGAAGGCCCCTGAGCAAAATTCCCCTTGCCAAGAATCACCATTCCCCATGACCTGCCCCAATGCACGTGGCCCCTTCTTAAAAAGCCTGTTATCTCTGTCGATCAGGGAGACGGATTTGAGACGATTTCTCTCCTTTTCCCAACAGATGTCTTTTGCATTAAAATTTCTTTCTTCCCTGGCAATTCTCATTGTCTGAATAATTGGATCTTTGTGTGGTGATCAACCGGATCTAGGCTGAAACCCCCTTGTGGTTTTGATAACACTGTGACATTATTTGTGTTGTTCTGTAAAATGATGGCCAGTGGCTCAGAAACAGGTACCCCAAAGCTACAAGTGGCTTGCATATGGCCTGTGTCATATTAGTGTCGATTTCCCTACCAATCTTCCTAGGTATGGGAGGCTGCCGTCTCCTTTTGTGAACTATTTGAAAAGGAAACACTGAAACACTGGAGATAAATTTTCCTGCTTTGTAAAATAGATGGTTCTTTTCCATTCATGCTTTTCTAAAATGTTACAAACTTTTCATGGCTCATAATCCCTTTAAGCAGCCATCTTATCATAATATTTTCCCTCCCTAACCCTTCCTTTCTCCACCATACTCCTTGAAAGTGATTACTGCCTACATTTCTCATCCCCCACTCATGTTGTCAGTTCCTTGCAGACTGGCTTCTATTCCCATTCCCTTCTCTAAATGTTAGGTAGATAGGGAGGGATTCTGGGTCTCCTAGGGATGAAAGTGGGTGCCTTGCCTTGGTGCTGCCTTCAGTGATTGCCCCACCTGGAAAGAAGGACAGGGGCAGGCACCAGCCCCCAGTCTTGGTGCTGCCCCACCTTAATGCTGTCCCCAGTGACTGCCATACCTGGCAGAGGAGGGAATGTCCTACCATTCTGCCAATCAGAACTTAGTGGGCCAACTGTAAAAGAATGCAGAGGACTCGCTACCCCATGGGCCAAGCAGCATAGGTACAATAGAGTCTGGAAGGTGACTTAGGACAACCTAAGGCTAATTACCATGTCATTAGCTTAAATCTACATTGTGGTTAATCCACAAATGGGCTTTCAGAGAGGCTCATGGGGGATCTACATGCACTGTAAGACTCAGGTCATATAATTCCCAACTGTCCATCAAAGTGGTTCCATGAAGATGTCTGAACCATGGAGAGGTCCCTATCTGGATACTATAAAACAAGTCCCAGACTATAACCAAGCTCTCCTTTGCTATGACGAGGGGTCCAGTAGTCATCTGTGGCATATGCATCTTGCTCTTGCTCTATAATCCTATCTTGCTCCCGCTCAATAAATTTCACCTCGTGCTTGCCTTACTTTGGTGTGTCTGGTCATTCTTTGGCCAAGAGTAAACCAAGAACTAAGGACACAGAATGGGATTGCCAAACCTGACACAAGGACACTGACGATCTCCTCATTGACAAATCTAGTGAACAATTCTCTCTATTCGTCTCTTTTTAATGTCTGCATTATCTTGTGTTATTGACCATTCCCCCATTGTCTTTGTATTTCTCTGTAGGAACCATATAGTAATAATGATTAGCAAAATTATAATAATAATTATAAATTATGTAATATATAATTATGTAATATAATAATAATAATTATTACCACTTTTATTCTTGATGCTGCAAAGTGCTGGTTGTCCTTTTACTTTCAGGTCAATTTTCTTCATCTTCTACATCTACTCTCCGTAGGCGTTTTCCGATTTACTTAGCCTGGAAATTTTCAAGTCACTTTGACTGACCCTTTGCTATCTCTCTTTCCCCTCTTGATTAGTAAGCTAACAAATCTTTCAAGTTTTCCTGTGCAATGTCTTCCCCCTCACCTTTTCCTTCTCATTGCCACTGCTCTAATCTATTAATACATCTTCATTGCTTCATGTCTGGACTGTTGCCTCCCCATGCTCCTCCTCCCAGTGCAGCCTACACTGCAAGAATGAGCTCTCCAAAATAACTAAGTGAACACTGTCTTTTGTGTCACAAGCCATTTTTTACTGATGGGTGACATTTTGAGCTTTGTCGTCTATATCTCATATTACTTCCTGCTGCTCCCTTATATGAATGCCATGCTTCAGCCAAACATGCCATGGATGCTCTTTAAATTTTTGATTTCTTTTCTTCCCTCCATACCCACCTTCCTTCTCCTTCTTTTTCTCCTCCTCCTTCTCCTCCTTCTCTTTCTCCTTCTCTCTTTCTTTCTCCTTTATGCTACTCACTGATTTACCCTACAACCATAAATGAAGTCCTTACCACGCGCAAGGCATTGTGTAAGTCCTGGAGATACACAAACTCCCTCTGGGCTCCAGACTAGTAAGTGAGAATAATATGTAAAAAAAATTATGTTAATATGATAAATGATATAATCGAGGTCTGCTTAAAGAGTTTTTGGAATGTAGAGCGCTAACAACCAATGCCGATTGGTGGTGTCAGAAAGGGTCCTACCAAGAATATGATCCTTCAGCTGAAAGTTGAAACCTAATAGTTCCAGGTAAACAAGAGATCATTCAAGTCATAGGGGACAGCCTACAGTTATAAGAAATCATGATAAAATTTGAAGATTGCTAGATATCAAAAAAGCTGCATATAAGGGGATAGATATGAGAAAGAAAAGGTAGGCAGATGTACAGATGATAGAACTTGTATTCTCTCATACTGTGGTAGGTGAAGGGGAGGCATGGATGTATTTACACAGGGAATGACACAATCTTGTTTGTAATTTAGAAATCTTACTTTGGCTCTAGTTTGGAGGATGAAAGGGGACTGGGAAGCTGGAGGAGGAGACTGACAGGATTCTATTGTACTTGTTTACCCAAAAGATATCTGGGCCTGAACTAAATCAGTCAAGGTTGAGAAACGGAGTGGAATAAGAGATATTTAGGATTCCTAGGACTTTAGGACTGAATGGGTCCTGGGGAAAATAGAAATGAAGGACCTGCAATAAAGATCTGGACATCATTGTATAGGGGGCAGTTGAAGCTATAGGAGGACTTGAGATCACCCTGGAAAGAGAAAGCTGAGGACAGAATTTCACTTCTAAAGAACAATCTTCTTTTTTGTCTTCACTGCAATTACAACCCTTTAGTCAAACTCTTAGCTGGATGCCAATATTTAGGGCAGATATAAAAATAGAGCTGCTCCCACAGAAGCTTAGCCCACTTGACCTCCCCTTATCTCACCCCATCTGTGGCTGGGGCTCCTGAGGCACTAGAGGACAACCACTGCATAGCATGTGATAGAGAAGGAGTAGGGGTGGGAGGAATTATATTTACTGAGCAACTTTTTTGTCCCAAGCACTGGTCTAGGTACTTCTCGTGAATGAGTTATGATTATGATTGATGATCCTGGGGAAGATGGCTGGAATCAGTAATTTCTCCTTTCCAAGATACTAAAAATTATTGCCAGGCAAATCCTTCTTAAAGCACTTTAAAAAATCCTCCATTCCGCTTGGAACTGGCCTATGTGCTTTTTAAATAACAAAAAAACATAGAGATGTTAAACCTGTTACACAAAATTGGTTGCTAGAAGCTATTTGACTCCAGAAATGTAGTTCTATTCATGCATGCTTTTCAAAAAATCTCTCCTGAAGATATAGATGTTCCAGGTAACTATTGGTAATAATACCTATGAGGAATTATTTTGCCAGGTTCTTTTAGCACATCTGGAAAATTCATTTCGTTCTCTCACTCTTTTTTATTTTTATGGGCCATAAATGATACATTATAAATGATTCTTGGCTATGTATTGTTCTTAATTTTCAAACATTTTTTCTACTGATGTAGAAATTTTTGAGAATTAAACACCACAGAAATGTGTTTGGCAGACTTCAACAAGTAAACTATTAATCATCCTGGTGTATATTTTTAAATTTTTTCTTAATTTGTGCTAGTGCATGCTAATAAAAATCTGTATTATATTTATTGCAGTACTGGAGTCTCCCTGGCTTTGCATTGCTTTGCTTTACCTGAATATAGTAGCAAATCTTTACAATAAAAATTCCTGGAGAAATTGATTCATTCTGTGTGTTGTTTTAAATTAATTATAATTTTAAATCCATTGTTTACATGAAGTAGTTTATTTTATATTTTGTTTCTCTATTGTGAATATATGATTAGACTTTTATGGATTTTCCTATGAAAATTATGTTTATAATTTTTATCAGAATAATATATTGTGTCTTTGTAAGATCTTATGTTATATTAAGTCGTGGACGAAGCGTCTTTGTAAACATACTTCATGCTCAGATATTATAATACATATAAATTCTTAGAAAGAAAGAGTTAAATTTTCATTTTCTAAATTAACATTTTTAAAACATGGCTTTCAGAATTTCTATATCTGAGGAAATGCCCTTCTATTGTGATAGGCAATGAAAGTATTTTTAAATAAATCTTTCACATGGAAATTTAATTGTTCATGTTTTGATGGGTTGCTTTGTAAATAAAATATTTTTTGTAGTAAAGAAAGACAAATAATAAGCCCACAACAATGCATTAAAGGCTTTTGGGCTATTTAATCAGAGCAACCAAGGACCTAAGAATTTTTTTTTTCTGGTGAGATATTTAATGGACTGCCATTGCTCTCTTCATTACTGAGTTTATTGTGACCTGAATTAGGAAGGCTTTTGTGCTTTCACTCTTTAATTTAATTACATAATGATTTTGTAGCCAGGAGTTCCCTGGAGTTTGCAAATTTATTGACACCGTAAATCAATCTTTGGATATAATTTCATGCTGTTCATTTCATTGTTGGTGGATACAGAGGCCATACAGAGTATGGGGCAAATGTTAATTCTACCAAAGATTGAGTCCTTAGTGGTCTAGGCTTTTCTTGAAAAAAATGGCAGAAAGGTTGGGATTGGAGACTATGTGAATGAAGTCCTGTAGAAGACTGAAAATATTTAGACATTTTTTAAACATAGGCAAAGAATGCTCTGCATTTTATATAACTAAATATATGAAGGTATGGGATAGTCAGAACTGATACTATAAAGGAAGCTCCAACCCAAATTAAAGTTCTAGAGATAAGGCTATTTGTACCTGAAAGATAATGATCTATAGTAATTTTCCCTTTTGTTGTTGGCATTTAGGATTTCTCACCCATGTGGTCACTTTTGAACTCTGACCTGAGCTTTGTTTCTTTGTGTCTTTGGAAATCTTATCAGGCATTAGCACAAAGCTAAGATTATTTCTGCCCAAAGAGTGTTTTCAAACTTTTTTTTTTTTTTTTTAGCATCAGAACCTTCTTTTCACTTAAAATTTTCCAAGAACACCAATATATAAAAATTAAATTTTATTAAAATACATTTCTTTTGTAAGTTCGAATTTTTTGATGTTTACTTATAAAAGAATTCAGTGAGAATGATGAGGCTCCTGGACAAACAGAAAATTTAAAAGTGGATATTAGAGATAAAAGTTACAGTTTATCAGCCACTAATTAATTTCTGTGTTCTGACTGCGTAATACTGAGAAAAATAATGGTACACAGATAAGAATTTACAAAGAATAAAATAGTAACTATTTTTTTGCCTTAAGGACTTGCCTTTCAATCTTTAAATATTTTTCAACTAAGGAGAACCAGAATTTCGAAAGAGAAATAACAGAGACTTTTAACTTGTGGCAAAAAAGGAGTAACTAGACAAAACATAGGAAACAATGATTTTCAAATATTAGACATCGAGTAATGCAGTGATCCCTAAGAGACAAGAAATAAACTTGGTGAGCCTACACTTAATCAGTTTACTGTCTGGAAAAAAATTCCAGGCTGCAGTGCTGAGAAGGGAAATACAGAAGGAGTCCAGCAGATTCCTTGACTTGAAGAGATGCAGCTGAGAGTCAGAGAAGGCCAATGAGGCTAGAGTTGATAAAACAGAGTACTTAAATACAGATAGCAGCACAGAGAAATAGCATCAGAAATATACAGGGGTTTCTCCCTAAGTATTCAATTCAGTACTCTCAGAATATGCATGTGAAAAAATTAGTCAAGGCCAGGGAAAGAACCAATTGTTCTTGTCTAGCCTAGTAGAACAAACCTCAAAGGATCAGACAGTTGTTTAGCAACTGACTCTACTGCATTTTAGAACAATGTTCACACTTATTTAAAGGAATACAAAAATATACAGCCCCTGAGAAAGTAAAATCCACAATGACTGTCATCTAATAAAAAATTTCTAGACATATAATAATGCAGGAAAATATAACCTTAATGAGGAGAAAAATCAATTAATCAAAACTGATCAGAATGCCTGGATTATAGAATTAGCAGAGAAAGACATTCAAATAGTTACTATAACTCTATTGCATGTATTCAAGAGGCTACATAAGGATTGAGCTCGCAAGGTAGAGATATGAAAGATATATAAGGACTCAAACTGAATTTCCAGACATGAAATACAAACTATATGAGATAAAAAATATACTGTATGGGATCAACAACAGATTAGAATCTGTAGAAAAAAGATGCATGAATTTGAAGACATAGCAATAGAATTAAACAGAGAGAAAAGAAAGACTAACCTCCCTCAAAAAACCACCATCAGCAAAGACAAAAAAAAAAAAAAAAAAGAAAAAGAAAAACAGAATAAATCGAATCTAGGGCTGTGTACAGTGGCTCACACCTTTAATCCCAGCACTTGCATCTAATGATATAAAAGGATAATACTTCATGACCAATTAGAGTTTACCTCAGGAATGCAAGGTTGGTTTAACATTTAAAAAAAAATCGATTGATGTAATTGACTATATTAACAGAACCAAAAAGAATAAAGCTGGAGATATCACATTAACTGACTTCAAATTATAGAACAAAACTGTAGTAACCAAAACAACATGGTACTGGGATAAAAAACAGACTCACAGACCATTGGAACAGAATAGAGAACTCAGAAATAAATCCATGCATTTGTAGTCAACTCATTTTCAACCAAGGTGCCAAGAACATACATTAGGGACAGGACAGTCTCTTCAATAAATGGTGCTGGGAAAACTGGATATCCATATGCAGAAGAATGAAATCACCATATACCTTTATCTCTCACCATATACAAAAATAAAATCAAAATGGACTAAAGACTTAAATGTAAGTCCTGAAACTATGAAACTACTGGAAGAAAAGATTGGAGAAACACCTCAGGACATTGGTCTGGGCAAAGACTTCTTTAGTAAGACCTCAAAAGCACAGGCAACCAAAGCAAAAATGGACAAATGAGATCAAGCTAAAAAGCTTTTGCACACTAAAGGAAACAATCGACAAAACAGAGACAACTCACAGAATGGGGAAAATATTTTAAAACTACCCATGTGGCAAGGGGTTAATAACCATAATATATAAGGAGCTCCAAACAATTAAATAGGAACAAAAAACTCCAATAATCCAATTAAAAATGAGCAAAAGCTCTCAAGAGACATTTCTCAAAAGTAGACATACAAATGGCCAACAGGTACATGAAAAAATGCTCAACATCACTAATCATCAGAGAAATACAAATTAAAAGTACAATGAGATATCATCTCACCCCAGTTAAAATGGCTTTTTTTCAAAAGACAGACAATAATGAATGCTGGTGAGGATGTAGAGAAAGGGGAACCCTTGTACACTGTTGGTAGGAATGTAAATTAGTGCAACCACTATGGAAAACAGTATGGAGGTTCTTCAAAACACTAAAAATAGAAATACCATATGACCCAGGAATCCCACTGCTAGGTACATATCCAAAAGGAAGGAAATCAGTATATCAAAGAGATATCTGCACTCCCATGTTTGTTGCAATCCTATTCATAATAGTCAAGATATGGAATCAACCTAAGTGTCCACTGACAGATGAATGAGTAAAGAAAATGTGGGATATATACATAATGGAGTACTCTTCGGCCATAAAAAAGAATTAAATCCTGTCACTTGCAACAACATGGATGGAATTGGAGGCCATTATATTCAGTGAAATAAGCTAGGCACACAAAAGATAAATATTGCACATTTTCACTAATATATGGTAGCTAATAAAAAAAAAATAGAAATTGAACTCATGGAGACAGAGAGTAGCATGATGGCTACCTGAGGCTGGGAAGGGTAGTGGGGAGGAGAGAAAAAGAGGAGATGGTCAATGGGTGCAAAAATACAGTTGGGTAGAAAGAATAAGATCTAGTGTTTGATAGCACATTAGGGTGATCATAGTTAACAATAATTTATTCTGTATTTTAAAATAACAAAAAGTGGATTGAAGTGTTCCTAAAACAAAGAAATGATAAATGCTTGAGGTAATGGATATCCCAATTACCCTGATTTGATTATTATACATTGTATGCTTGTATCAAAATATCACATGTACCCCATAAATATATACAACTATTATGTATCCATAATAATTAAAAATAAAAAATTGAAAAAAGATCCCAAAATGAGAAGATATTCATAGAAAATATATCTGACAAAGACCTCATTTTTAGAATACATAAAGAATTTTTACAACTCGTTTTTTTTTTTTTGAGATAGGGTCTTGCTGTGTCACCCAGGCCAGAGTGCAGTGACATCATCATAGCTCACTGCAACCTCAAAATCCTGGGTTCAAGTAATCCTTCTGCCTCAGCCTCCCAAAGTGCTAGGATTAGAGATGTGAGCCACTGCACCTACCCTTACAATGCATTAATAAGACATCAATGTAAGAAAAAATAGGCAAAAGATTTAAACACATACTTACTAAAGAAGATATACAAATGTCATGTAAACATATGAAAATATGATCAATATAATTTATTGTTAGGAAAATACAAATGAAGCTCACATTATACACCCATTAGAATGGCTGCAATTTACAGAAAACCTACCATGCTAGGTGTTGGTGGGGATATGAAACAACTAAAACTCTCATTTGCTGCTGGTGGGACTAGAAAATGGTTAAAACCATTTTGGAAATTTTGGCACTTTCATAAAAGGTTAAACATAAAAGTACTACACAACCCAGTTACTCCACTCCTAGGTATTTATTAAATGAAAGCATATGTGCACTCAGAGATCTGCACACGAGTGTTCATAGAAGCTTAATTTATGACAGCCCCAAACTGGAAACAACCAAAAGTTTATTAACAGGTGAATGGTGTGGTAAAATGCATATGATGGAATATTTTTCAGCAATGAAAAGAAATGAAATATATGTGCAACGACATGGATGAATTTCAAAGTAATTATGCGGCATGAACAATCCTGAGAAAAGAGCACCTATGTATAATTCCATTTACATAAAGCTCCAGGAAATGCAAATTAATTTCTAGTGACCAAAAGCAAATCAATGGTTGCCTGGGCATTGCGGGGAAGTAAAGGAGGAGGAGGATACAGGGACATAAACACAATTTTGGGAGTGACAGGTATGTTCATTGTCCTGCTTGTGGTGCTGGTTTCATGAGTATATGCATATGTCAAAATTTATCAAACTTTATACTTTAAATACATGGAGTTTCTTATGTAGCAGTTATAATCAATAAAGATATTTTAAAAAATTATTGTGAATATTTTGAGTCTGAATCACTAGCACTATATCCCCCTTCTTTAACATAAACAGAAGAGTCAGATAAAAAACAGCTAAAAAGCACAATCAGTTCTAAAATGATTTTTAATGCAATCCTATTACTGTGCTCCATCTTAACACATTTACTTGTTATCCCAAAATTGCATATTACACATTGATGAGAGCAGATGCACCCATATTATTGCAGAGTACTTGCACAAAATCTTTACAAGCGTAGACATCATAGGATTGTATTTTTAGAAAGAGCATTGCACTACTCAAGGAAAATGAAAACATACGTCACTCAAAGACTCATACTCAAATACTCATAGATGCTCTATTCACAATAGCTCCAATTGTTAAGTGCAAAACTCAGTGATATTTCAGACAATGAAATACTACACAGCATTAAAATGAATAAACTACTGATACATGCAACAACAGGCATAAATCTCAAAAACATTTTGCTAAGTGAAAGAAATTAGACAAAGAATACCATATACTGTATAATCCCATGCATATGAAATTCCAGAAAAGGCAAACCAATAGTAAAATTAGTGATTAGTGAGGGCCAGAGGGCATGAGCAGGGGACTGACTACAATGAGGTACATGGAAACTTGGAAGGTGGTGGGAATATTCTGTATCATGATTGTTGTGGTGGTAACATGGCTGTGTACAATTGACAAAATGTTATTAGGTTGTTCAGTTAAAAATGATGAATTTAATTGTATATAAATTAGACTCAATGAAACTGACAGAAAACGAACATCAATTCTATATTTAAAAGAAATTGCTATATATGCATAGAAAGGGTGGGAGAGAGACTCTTGTTATTATGCTCTGTCCTCTGGATTAGTTCCAATCCTAAGGTTTGCCTGAGCCTTAAATTTGTTTTGCTCTTGGATTCTGTATTGCAAACTCTTTTTCGGGTTTTGTAACATCTCTCTTCTCCTACCTCCGGGTTTAGTGTTGCTGTTCCAACCTGGCTGACGTCACTCTTCTTTAATATGCCCATTCTCTTCTCTGTTTTTTTCCTTGCTATTAACCTAATTGGGAAAGGGTTTCCTCATTCTTTCTACACTCTAGATCCTACATTTCCAACAAAGTCCAGCTCAGTTCCAGTTTTAAGAAATCTTTGTCAATTACTAGCCCCAAATTATTGCCTCTTCCATCTGACCCCTTCTAATAGTTGAACATTTTAATTACGGATCCATTTTTAAACCGATGAATAGATACATCTGTAGTACTCAATAATGAAACCCCGTGGGCAGAAAATAAAATACGTATTTAAATGGATTTGAATTGGGGAAAAGCTTCCCAAGTAGAATTTGGGATTTCCTCCATCCATAACTGCATCTTATACACTACCTCTTCTTTCTGTCTCTACCAGATTATTTTCTGTTTAAAAAGGGCCTATTGAAATATTTGTGACCTTGGGTTAGGCAATGATTTCTTACACAAGCAACCACAACAACAAAAAAATAAGATTACCTGAACATCATCAAAATTAAAAACATTTGTGCTTGAAAGACATCATAAAGAAAGTGAAACAATAACCCACAAAATGAGAGAAAATTTTTGCAAATCAGGTATTCTATAATGGATAGCTATTAATAGAATGTATTAAAAAACTTATAATTCAATAATAAAAAGACAATATAATTTTAAAAATAGGCAAAGGATCTGATAAAACATTTCTCCAAAGAAGATATATAAATGGCCAATAAGTACATGAAATGATGCTCAATATCATTAGCCATTGGGGAAATGCAAATCAAAGCCACAATGAGGCCAGGTGTGGTGGTTCATGCCTCTAATTCCAATGCTTTGGGAAGTCAAGGTGAAAGGATTGCTTGAGGCCAGGAATTTAAGACCAGCAAACATAGTGAGACCCCTTCTCTAAAAAAATTTTTAAAAATTAGCGCAGTATGGTGGTGCATGCTTGTTAGTGCTAGCTACTCGGCGACTAAGGCAGGACGATTAGTTGAGCAAATAGCTCAAGGCTGCAGTGAGCTGCGATCGAGCCACTGTACTCCAGCCCAGGCAACACAGTGAGACCCTCTCTCTTAAACAAAACAAAACAAAACAAAACACACACACGCAATGAGATACCACATCATCTCCACTCACCCACTAAACTGGCTTTAATGAAAAGAGACAATAACAAGTGTTGACAAAAATGTGGAGAAATAGGAACTGTCATATATTGCTAGTGAGAATGTAAAATAGTGCAGCTGCTTTGAAAAACGCTGGCAATTTCCAAAATGTTTAAGCATAGAGTTTATGTTTATGAACCAGAGATTCTAATCCTAGGTATATACCCGTGAGAAATATGTTCATACAAAACTCTTGTGCATGAATGTTCATAGTAGTGTTGTTTATGCTATCCAAAAAGTGGAAACAACACAAATGTCTCCCACCTGATGAATGGATAGATAACATGTGGTATATCTATATAATGGAATATTGTTTGGCAATAAAAAGAACTGAAGTATTGATCCATGTTACAACATAGCCTTGAAAATGTTATGCTAAATGAAAGAAGTCAATCGCAAAGGATCACATATTGTATGATTCCCTTTATATGAAATGTCTGGAATACACAAGTCTATAGGGACAGAAAGTGTGTTTGCCTAGGGCTAGGGGGAATGAGGGGTTGGGGAGCGTGATAGCTAAGGAGTATGAGGTTTCTTTTTTGAGGCAATAAAAATGTTTTTGAATTGATTGTGGTGAAGGGTGCACACCTCCGTTAATATATTAAAAGCCATTGAATAGTACACTTTAAAAGGCTGAATTGTATGGTACATGAATTATATCTCAATAAAGCCATTAAAAAAGTTCAACTTCACTTTATTCAGCTATTCTCCCCTACCAGCCCCCAAATGCCATTGAAAAGTTCTTTGTAGTGGATGCTGTGATGCACTGCTCAGCCCCAGCCCTTAAGGACCGAAGGACTTATTCTCACAGCTTCTGAGGGTGTTGATTGCTGGTGGCTCACAGCTGAGTCTCCCTCTGGGAATTGCCTTCAGCTGATGAAACTGCTCCTCTAAGGTTACACCTCATCCCAACCACAGCCCACATCAATGTGGGTGTATAAGGGCCTCAATTCAGGACTTTACTGAGGGGTCCTCTCAGTTCCAGAGCTCCCAATGGGATCATTTGCATGTGGATCACAGTTTAATGCTTCCCTTACTCTTACAGGTGTTCTTGCTAGCACTCTCCAATAAGCCATCCCTGTGCAAATCTCCACCTCAGAGTCTGTTTCCCAGGGAGCTCAACTTAAAACACCCTACCCTGAATGACTGTGACTGAGTTTCAACCATCTTTAATACAAATGGTCCTCATCAGTAATATACCAGGTGCTCAAAATGTTCAATTCAATTGTTCTCTAGAGACTGGTCTGCCAGGTGGAGAATGATTCTATGTGCAACAGCTGTTTGCCTTCTACTTGATCCATGAAAGCAGTTATTTCCCAAGGTTCAGTCCTCTGACCTCTTTTTTTGTTCTGTACTTTAGGCAAACTCAACCATTTCCAAATAGACCTTAGCAAATAAATCTTTCTGCTGGTGAATGTCAAATCCTTGCCAGGCTGCTAGGCACTCCATTTGCCTGTCCTGTGTACTCTTAATTAAGATTGAATGCGAGTCTGTGCTGGGCCTGCGGGTTGGGAGAATTGAGTGATAGTGAGGGGTGGAGGTGAAGCATTCTGGGTGGGCCACTTAGATCCAAAGAACAGAGCAGAAGTCAAACATGAAAAGCACCTGGAAGCTTGTAAGAAGGAGGCTGAGGCAGAGAGGAAATGCAGGTATGCTGAACTAGTTATAGGAAATAGAAGTGCTGGCTGGGACTTGCATTTTAGGATTGAGAGGTAGGAACATTGCAATCAGAGCACTTAGAAATTGTGGCTTGAAGCTTGAGCTGTTTCTATGAAGCAGCCAGGAGTGTTTATCCTGAAAAATGTCAACTTGCGGTGAGTGTCACCACAACCTCTAATCAAGAAACTATTGATAAAACAAAACTTACTTTCTTATTTTAACTTGGTATTCCTAAATATCCATTTATCAATTACCAGCCCCACTCTTGCTCTAGTCACTCATTCTCAAAATATTCACGAAATCTCTGACCCTTCCATAGACTTCGCTCCTCATATCCAAAAGATTTCAATATCTTTGTGAATCTTGTTGTTTCTCAGATTTGATAGAACTGAGCTATAGCCAATGCTGCTTTATTGTGAGCTGACTTTTGGCTTTCATTAAACAGATATTTATTAAACACTTGCTGTGGGCTAGGTAACATTCTTAGTGCTAGGGCTACAGCAAAGAATGACAATATACATGGCCCCCAGCTGATAATCTAAAGGAAGAGATAGATGTTAATAAAACAATTATATAAATCAATGTACAATTGCAACTGTGACATGTGCAAGCTAGATAACAGAGATAAATAGTGCTATAAGTGTTTTAACAGAAAGATTTTGGTCTAGTCAGGGATGGCAGAAAAGAGATCCTTGGGTATATAAAGATACGAAGAAAGCATACGTGCGATACATAATAAACAGGCACTGGTTACACAAGGAAAGGAGGGAAGGGTGTTCTCAACAGAGGGACAGTTTGTGCAAAGACCTTTGTGGGAGGGAACGTGGCAAATGAGGGATTTAAATAAGCGAAGCGTGGCTAAAGCGTAGGAAGCGTATGAGCTGTCATTAGGCAGCAAGGGGCCAGGGGCACATAGGCCATGGGAAAGTACTTTGTCTTTATTCCATGAATACTACTGATGTTCCTAGCAGGAACATGGCATGATTGGTGTTCATGTTAAACAGATTGCTGGCTGCTGTATGAGCCTGGATTGGGGAGTGTGGTGAGAGTGGATAGGGACAGAGTATTTAGGAGGCCATTATAGTTGTCCTTGTGAGAGATCATGGCATCATGGCATTTGATGGCCATGGTAGAGATGGAAAAATGTGGATATATTTGAGATCTTCAGTGATTAAATAGGCATGGTTTTATGATGGATTCAGGGAGAGAGAAAAGTATCAAAGATGATTCTGAGACCACGCGGCTTTTGCCACTGGATGAATTATGCTAACATTTGGTGACATAGGAAACACTGGAAATTAAACTTACATTTTTTGTGGGGAATGTTATAAGCTAAACTTAGACATGCTGAATTTGAGATGCTTTTTAATATTTCCAAAAGAAAATGGTCAAGTAGAGATGCTGGTCCAATAGGCAGTTGGATATGTGAGTCTGGAACTCAAAAGAGAGGCTTGGGCTGGACACACATTGGGGGGTCATTAGGTTATGGGTGATAACTGACATGTTGGTGTATTTTAGCCTAAGAAGAGAGTTGAGTGAGGAGAGGAGAGGGCCTAGGACTGAGACTGAGGAACTCTAAGACTTAAGGGGCAGGCAGAAGGCAGAAAATAAATGGCTAGCAAAGTAAAGGAGAAACAGAAGAACTTTCCATCAAAGAAACCAAGTAGAGCTCACTGAGTGTCAGACAAGTCCAAGTCAGACTATTGGTTGGAGGAAAAAAATGTCATTTGCATACAGTGATATGAACAAAACTGATGGTCTTAATTAGAGCTGTTTTGTTGGAATGATGGGAGTAGGGACAAAAGAGAAAGTTGAAGAACGTGTTGTGGTTGAGGAAGTGTGTAAACTCAAGTTTATCCATATTTGGGAAGAGAGAGATAGGGCTTCAGGTGAAGAGGAGTGAAGGATGAATGAGGGATTTCTTTTTTGTAATGGAGGAGAGAGTTTGGAGTTAGCACTATGGAACCCATCAAGAAATACAGACAGAAAGAAAGGTATCAGAAATATAAAAGATGGTTTATGTAACTGTTAAAATGAATAAAATATATCTATATACTGAAAGAGAACAATCTCCAAGATGTATTTTTAAGAAAAAAGCAACATGCAGAACAGTATTATAGATGCTATCACTTTTACATAAGCTTGTATATGCATGTTTCTGGATGGGTAGACATTTACGTTGCTTTCGAATCTTTTCTTTTTTGCTATAATCATTTTACAGTGAATATTCATGTTCATATCTTTGCAAATGTAGGTGTGCATATCTGTTAAGATAGATTCCTATAAATAGAATTGGTCTGTGAATGTTCATTTAAAATTTTGATAGATGTCAGTTTGTCCTCCAGAGAAACTGTTTCAGTTTACATACTCACACCAATATATAGAAGTGTCTATTTCTCTATCTGCTGGCTGACACAGTGGTATCACCAAATAGTGCCAAACTAAGAAATAAGAAATAGTCTGTTTATGTTTCAATTTTATTTTTTAAATTTTGATTGAGTTTAGGCATTTTAAAAATGTATGTAAATGATATTTGTATTTCTTTCCTCTCCAGAAGTCCTAGGGACAGATTGTATTTCTTTTTAAATGAAATATTTCTTCACAACTTTTGTCATTTTTTCCCTCCATTGGGTTGCAATGGCAGGTTTTGAAGGAAAGGACTCCAATTTTGAAAGGAGTTGTATGGTGTGTAAATTGCTATTAAACAGCATCTCGTGCTACAGAGAAATCTTTTGTGAAAGGAAGAGTCAATCAGTGTGACAAACTTCTTTGTTGTCTTATTTTAAGAAATTGCCACAGCCACCCTAGCCTTCAGCAACCACAATGCAGATCGGTCAGCAGCCATCAACAAGGCAAGACCCTCCACCAGCAAAAAGATGACAACTCTCTGAAGGCTCGGGTGATCTTCATCATTTTTTAGCAATAAAGTACTTTTAAATTAAGGTATATACTTTTTTTTAAGATATAATGCTATTGCACACTTCATAGACTACAGTCTAGTGTAAACATAACTTTTATATGCACTGAGAAATCAAAAAATCTGTGTTACTCACTTTATTGTGATATTTGTTTTATTGGTAATCTGAGACCAAGCTAGCAATATCTCTGAGGTATGCCTGTATTTACTTGTCAAATATTTAGTACCCGTGAACTAGAGTAATACTGGAGACTAAATAGAACAACGATCATGTTCAAGTGAAATCGCAACTATAAAATCTGTTTACTACATCAACCAACAAATGCTTCAAAAGATAGTTTGAAGATATGAGAAGAAATGTAAGCTTTTTGGCACAGTTATAGAAAGTCTTATTCATTAAAAGGCAGTTGTGATTGTTTGGATCAACTCAGTGACAAGAAACTTAGATCCTCTCTGAATTACTTATGACTTAGCTTTGTATTTGCTACAAATTATCTAGCCATAAAGTATATACGTTTAAATATACTTGGTGTTGCTATAAAGGATCAATATATTATTTTTGAGTATGTGAATGATGACAGTTTGCAAAGCTATTGTATGATATCCTCTGAGTTATAGTTTAAAATAAATATGATCTTTTCTTTTTACGCATTGGACTTTTGAATTCACTTAACTGCACATGAATAAGGGATATATATAATTCAGAATTAGGAAATATATACTTATTCCACTTTCGTGGTTTTCTACAAAATAATCTTTAACAGACTTTTAAAATCAGCTTTGACATTATAACCTTGTTTTAATTTTATAATTCAGATTGATTGGCACAAATGCCAAAACGATCCTACATATCTTTCCTTGATATGTAAGGAGTAATCCTGTATCTAGTAATTAATAACATGTTCTTTGATATTCTTTTCCTTAAGTATAGGATAGAACTAGATATTGAAATCTGGGACCTAGAAAAATGTGCCTTCCTGGAAAAGAAAAAAGATCTTAAATCTACAAATGGTATGGAGAAACAGTGTTTAGCGATCAGGCTATATTATAGCAGAGTGATAAACATTTTACTCTGAAAGCATAAGCTTACTGTGAGGGTGTAAGAATTGCTCACATAATCGACATGGTACCCAAGAGATGTTAACATAAATGTAACTGCACGCACTCTCATGCACACATACTCTCTTTTTGGATAAATTTGTTCACAGTTTCATGTTATTATGTTTTATTACATAAACTCATGTTTCTCAAAGTTGTGTTGTGACACACGGAGTCACTGGCTGGAATGAACTCACAAGGTCACGGAATGATATTTCAAATATTTAAGAAAAATATAGCAGTTCTTGACATCTGTCAGAAATTACATGGATTACCAGCTTGATATAGTTTCAATATGATATACCACTACATTCCTGTCAGTGATGCCGTATCTTTGCAAAGCTGGGTTTTTGGTGGTTGCTTTGAGAAAAAAAATGACTACCACATAAAATCAGCATGGCATAGTCAGAGTGATGTGTGATCTGATGCCAAGATTTGAATATTTGGCGTGCCCAAAAGGCTCACACATATTAATTGTTGTTTAAGAAATAAAACTATTTTCTTTCAATTTATGTTTATTAACTTTTCAAAGGCTACTAAGCTCTTGGTATATGTTAATAAATACCTATCGGCTTGTTTAGATCTAACCACTTAATAAATAAATGGGGTAGGTATTTCTTTTGGCCTAGAGGTGCTTCGAAAAGAGTACTGAGACACTAACGATTTGTGATCCAGGAAAATTTGGGACTCTTTGGATTAAGAGTTCATTTTTATAGTAAGAGCAAAGGTTATTTTGTGCTAAAAATTTTAGTACCATAAGTATTTCTAGAGAAAAGCTCTTTGGGAATGAAAAAAGTTTTTGTTTCATATCACTTTTCACTTCCTACTTGGGAATGCTCTCAAAAAATGGCAAAAGGTAACCCTCGGGGTTTAAGAATGTGAGGTAAATGCTCAGCCCTTATTCCGCACCCCCCCTTCCCAAGTGGGCGCCTGGTATACAGGGGAAATTGAACACATCCCAGCCCTAAACTCTACAGGACCCAAGTGGGCACTGATTCCAATCATGCCCATGAGAGTTTAGAGCGGAGAAGCTGCACTCCAGTGTGTGGCCAGAAAAGGGAGCCCAGCAGCGGAGCTCTGACTTTGAGACGACATACGAATCTGCGGCCTATCTCTAGCAGTGACCTATTATATATTCTTTGCGTCCATTTTCTAGTAGTCCTGGGCTACCAAGAGAAGAGGCTACAGGCCTGCAAAGACTGAAGAGCTAACCAGGCTACTTCTGAAGTTCATGAAGATCTCTGTCCATAAGCTTGGAAACCAACAGCTAAATCTGAAGTGCTGCGATGGCCGTTGTTTTTGTCCGTAGCTGACACGGGAAGACTTCTGACTTTGAGAAACACTCATTTATACCCCGAGGGCACTGGCCGGTGCCTGCAGGGGGCTTTGCCAAGGGCGGAGGGTGCTGGGCGAGCTCTGGGACAGGAAGCGAACACACCCAGCTGAGGAGGTCACTGCGCAAAAGTGGAAAGCACGGGGGTGAGGGAGGAGTCACGTGACGGGCTGGAAAGCGCGGGCCAAGTGAGGAGTCACGTGATGGGCGGGGCTTCGGCAGGACGCAGAGGACGGAGAGGACGAAGGCTGCAAGAGCCAAAGCCCGGCTGAGGTGTACGCTGCAGGTGAGCTGGAGGGACCGAAGGAGGGATTTGAGCGAAGGTTGGGGGGTGGTTTGGGGACTTTTTGATTTTAATACTCAAACTTCGCAGAGCGTACATACCTCTCAGACAATATTTGTATGGGGAAAATGTATAAAAGGTTTATTTACATTTCCCAAACTCAGTACAACGTTTTAAACAAAAGGATGTACAAAAAGGCTGTGTAAAAAGTCTAGAGTTATTTCAGAGTGACAGAAGATCACAATCATATGTAGACATTTCGAAAAGCCACAATGTTGGGTATCTTGAATGCTGCTGGCGCCGGTGGGGAGATGCGGCCTGGGGGTCGGGTCACTGCATCGTACTCAGTGTGTACGATTTCTGGCATTCTGGCTGATTCTGAACAGATTTTCCACAGCGCCTTTGTATTTAGACCTCGTTTTGCCTAAAACTGTGCAATGAGAAACTGTTGAAGAAAATAGTGAAGACAGTGAAATAGCAAAGAAACCAAGCAAAGCACTTAAGTGGAAAAGATGTTACTTCATACATAGTTTTTAAACAAACCTACTAATGATATTTAGTGATCTGAAAGAGATGATTTGAATGTTTAATCCTAAAATGATACTTTGTTTTTTGGTAAATAGGCACAATGTTACTGCTTTAGATTCTATTTAGGAAGCTGACTGGGGATTTTTCTAATTTATTTACTTTTGTTTTTAATAGAGATGGACTCTTGCTCTATGGCTGAGGCTGGAGTACAGTGGTGCAATCATAGCTTATTGTAGCCTCCAACTCCTGATCCTACCCCCCTCACCCTCCTGAATAGCCGGGACTACAGGCAAGCAGCACTACACTGCTTCTAATTTAAAATTATGCAGGCTGATGAGCATTTGTGCACACAACACTTCAGTTTTCAGGAATATTAATAGATTCCTGGTATTAAGTAGGAGATACTTTTAGTAATTTACTTAATCCTTACTATTCCACGAGATAGATGCTATTTTTTGGACCTGTTTTGTATGTTGGGAAACTGCAGTTCAGAGGAATGAGTGAATTAATTTGCCAAGGTCACACAGCTAGTTAGTGGCAGAGCCAGGATTTGAACCCAAGAGACCTAATCCCAGTGTTTGTGCTCTTAACCATGACTCTGTATAGTCTCTCGAGAACACTTTCAAAATGGTCTCATTTAAATTCCCTAGAAGAGACTAAAGCCATGACAGTAAGAATGTAAGAACCTAACATTTGAAGAAGAAAAACTTTTTTTCCTCCCTCATCCTTGTAGGTTGTGCTCATTCTTTCTCCCTCACCAGTTCCTCCCTTCCTCCCCCCCCCCCCCCCCCCCCCCCCCCCCCCCCCCCCCGCAAACCCCTTTTGGAATCAAAATTCTTTAGGGGAAGAACTCCAAAAAGCTTTGGGCATGTGTAAGCCGTAGAAATTTGTGCTCTGTTTCTTGATGATTATCAGCATGTTTATTGTCTTTTTTGTCCAGGCAACAGATCTTTAGAAACAGTGAAGGTCTAGGTAGCAAATATTTTAGGTTTTACAGTCCATATGGTCTCTGTCACAAGGGCTCAATTTTGCTGCTGTAAGGTGAAAGCAGCCATAGACAATACATAAATGAATGAGGTATGGCTGTGTTCCAAGAAAACTATTTACAAAAACAGGTGGCCTGCTGGATTTGGCTTGCGAGCCTGGCCATAGTTTGCCAACTTCTGGTCTAGACTCTAGAGTAACTTCTAGATCATTTTTCTGGAGAATAGTCAATGTATATCAAATGCGTGTTCTATATCTGGCACTGTGCAAACATTACACATGTGGAAGCTTTTGAAACACTGACTCAATGAGGTGAGTACTTTGAAAATCCTATTTTATAGGTGAGGAAGTCAAAACATGCAGAGATTAAGTTAACCCACATACAAGCATAACTTATTTTGTTGCTCTTCTCTTTATTGTACTTTGCAGATACTGTGTTTTTTATAAATTGGAGGTTTGTGACAGCCCTGTGTTGAGCAAGTGTATCAGTGCCATTTTTTGAAGAGCACACGCTCACTTTGTGTCTTTGCATTACATTTTGGTAATCTCACATTTAAAATTTTTTCATTATTATTATTTCTGTTATGGTGATCTATGATTAGTGATCTGTGATGTTACATTGTAATTGTTTTGGAGCACCATGAACTGCACCTATATAAGACCATGGACTTAATCGATAAATGTATGTGCTCTGACTGCCCTACCAGTCATTCACCCATCTATCCCTCTCCTTGGGCCTCCCTATTCCCTGACACACAACAATATTGAAATTAGGCCAGTTAACAACTCTACCATGGCCTCTAAGTGTTAAAGTGAAAGGAAGAGTCACACGTCTCTTGCTTTAAATCCAAAGCTATAAATGATCAAGCTTAGTGAGAAAGGCATGTTGGAAGGCAAGACAGGCCAAAAGCTAGGCATCTTGCACCACACAATTAGCAAAGTTGCAAATACAAAGGAAAAGCTCTTGAAGGAAATTTAAAAGTGCTACTCCAGTGGAGGCATGAATGATGAGAAAGTGAAACAGCCTTATTGCTGATATGGGGAAAGTTAGAGTGGTTTAGACAGAAGATCAAACCAGCCATAATATACCCTTAAGACAAAAAGCTAATCCAGGGCAAGGCCCTAATGCTGTTCAGTTGTCTGAGGCTGAGAGAGGTGAGGAAGCCGCAGAAGAAGTTAGAAGCTAGTAGAGGTTGGCTCAGGAGGTTTAAGGAAAGAAAGCCATCTCCGTAACAGAAAAGTACAAGGTGAAATAGCACATGCTGATAGAGAAGCTGCAGTAAGTTATCCAGAAGGTCTAGCTAAGACAGTTGATGAACATGGCTACACTAAACAACAGATTTTCAAGGTGGACAAAACAACCTTTTATCAGAAGATGCCATCTAGGACTTTTATTATTATACTAGAGAGGAGAAGTCAACGCCTATCTTCAAAGCTTCAAAGGATAGACTGACTCTCTTGTTAGGGGCTAATACAGCTGATTAAGTTGGATTCAGTGCTCATTTACCATTCTGAAAATCTTAGGGCCCTTAGGAGTTATGCTAAATCTACTCTTCCTATGCTCTGTAGATGGAACAACACATCTGTTTACAGCAGTGGTCCCAACCTTTCTGGCACCAGGGACCAGTTTCATGGAAGATAATTTTTCCATGGACCGAGGGTCAGGGGGATGGCAAGTGATGGGAAGTGGCTGTAAATACAGATGAGGTTTTGCTTTCTCACTTGCCACTCACCTCTTTCTGTGTGGCCCAGTTCTTAACAGGCCACAGACTGCTATTGGTCTGCAGCCTGGGGGTTGGGGACCACAGGTTTACAGTATGGTTTACTGAATATTAATATTTTAAGCCTACTGTTGAGACCAACTGCTCAGAAAAATAGATTTCTTTGAAAATATTACTGCTTATTGACAATGCGCCTGGTCACTCAAGAGCTCTGATGGAGAGGTACAAGGAAATTCATATTGCTTTCATGCCTGCTAACACAATATCCATTCTGTACCCCACAGATTAAGGAGTCATTTTGACTTTCAAGTATTATTATTTAACAAATACATTTCATAAGTCTATAGCTGCCATATCTAATGATTTCTCTGATGGATCTGGGTAAAGCAAATTGGAAAGCTTCTGGAAAGGATTCACCATTCTAGATGCCATTAAGAACATTCATGATTCATGAGAGGAGATCAAAATATCAACAGTAACAGGAATTTGGAAGAGTTGATTCTGATGCTCATGCATGACTTTGAGGGGTTCAGGACTTCGGTGGAAGAAGTCTTTGCAGATGTGGTAGAAATAGCAAGAGAACCAGAACTAGAAATGGAGTCTGAAAATGTGACTGAATTGCTGCAATTTCAGGATAAAACTTGAACAGATGAGGAGTTGCTTCTTCAATGAGCCAAGAAAGTGGTTTCTTGAGAGAATCTATTCCTGGTGAAGATGCTGTGAACATTGTTGAAATTAGTACAAAGGATTTGGAATATTACAAAAATTAAGTGATAAAGCAGTGGCAGATTTTGAGAGGATGGACTCTAATTTTGAAAGAAGTTGTTGTGTATATATTGCTATCAAAGAGCATCTCCATGCTACAGAGAAATATTTTCTGAAAAGAAGAGTCAATCAATGTGGCAAACTTCATTGTTATCTTATTTTAAGAAATTGCTACAGCCACCCCAGCCTTCAGCAACCACAACCCAGATCAGTCAGCAGCCATCAACATTGAGGCAAGATCCTCCATCAGCAGAAAGATTACAACTTGTTGAAGGCTCAGATGTTTCTTATCATTTTTAGCAATAAAGTATTTTAAAATTAAAGTATGTACATTTTTTCAGACATAATAGACTGCAGTATAGTATAAACATAACTTATATGCACTGGAAAACCAAAAAGTTCATGAGACTCCCTTTATTGTAATATTTGCTTTATTATAGTGGCCTAGAACTGAACCCACAATATTTTTGAGGTGTCCTTGCATCTCATAAGCAGAACTGGGACTTCAGGGACTTTGTTATTAATACTACATTCTACTAATTGGTCAAGACAAAGTACTTGCCTTTTAACTATGCCAGTATTATTTTTATTTTATTTTGAATTTGGTACTCATTCTGATACACTTGAAAACTTATCTGTTACTATTCCAGTTATTCATGTTGCTTTTTTAGTCTGCACTTTTTTCTTGAGTCTGCAGTTTCCTGCATCTTTAAATTTAAATAAAAATCTTGATTGCCCATTTTGCATCTGATGCATGTAGTCATTAATATTTATGTAAGATCCATGACTTATAATACTATATCTGTTTATGGCTATGCACATAAATGGCCTAATGACTTTGAAGATCACTTAAGAGTAATATCCAAGAATTTAGGAGATAAGTGCTTTTGGAACCACATGACAAAACTGTAGTGGAAGATGCAGAGACATGATCATTTCTCTCTGAACAACAGGATGGAAGACAAAAGACAATCCTTGGAATATGAGATTTTCTTTTTATTCTTTTCAAGTATGCATGTGCCAGCTGAGAAAGCTGGAACAGATCAAATAGGAGGATATAATTCAGTGTCATAACTGACATCCTTTGTGAGAATCTTTGGTCTTTTCTTTCACCAAAATGTAGTGGCCCCAAATCTAACTTTTGGCAAATCTTACAGGCACAATGATATCATTAAGCTAGCAAGCATTATAAATTATCAGGAAATAATTTTTATATACAATAAAATATATTTGATTTTGAATTAGTGTTTTAACTTAATAAAAAAAGAAACTTAGCTATACAGTATAAAACATCTAAAAGAAATAGTCATTCTTTTTGGACTTAAGAACTTGTAGAGTATTCACATAGAATGTCACTGTAAAATTGATTTCATGGTAGTATTTTTTTTTAAAACTGCATAAAAGTTTAACCAGTGCCCTCAGGAAATGCAGTAAACCACCTTATTTTGGTGCCAATCACTCTTGGTTATAGCTTTTAAGTAGTATCTTTGTTTTTCAGTAAAAACAAACAAATAACTAAAGCCCAGAATATAGAACCCTGCTTAAGGCTCTGTAATAGAACAGGACAAAGGTGCCAACTGAACCTTATGTTCCTTGAAGGTTTTTCAGCTTCTTATACAGCCAGATTAAACAAATAGCTGATAGAGAAAAAGAAGTCGTTTTATGCAGAAGTTTCTGGCATTTTTTCCCATGTTAATTTTTTTTCAATTGGCATATATCACCAACATTATGGAAGTTTGCTGAGCATTATAACAATTTCAACTTTGAATTTATACCAACATTATATTACCTTATTCTCTTTATAGCCTACATATATTTCACTGCAGAAATAGACATTGAAGAAGTCATTTTTGCCCACGTGTCATTAGATCACTAAAATGAATGCAGTTCTTGTGAACATCAAAATTAAGAGTCAAAGAATGTTAAAGATGAAAGAAATTTTCGTTATAGTTTGAACTAAATCATTCTTTGTTGGGGGATGTGTGAGACAGTTCTGTGCATTGTAGGATGTTTAGCAGTCTCCCTTGTCTCTACCCACTATATGCCAATAACATACACATATCCAGTCCTAGCTGTGACCAAAAAAATTTCTCCAGATATTGCCAAATGCTTTCTGGGGGGCAAATCACCTTCACTTGAGATTCACTGATTTATTACAACCTCTTCATTGTAAAGTGATGTTAATGTCCTACCCATGTTTCCTGAATTAAGAGATGTTCGCTTATTAACCAATTAGTAGCATAGCTATGTTAGTATGCTAGAAGTAAGAGAAAACAAAGAATGGAATTTGGGTATAATTTAAGGCCTGACCTTAAATAGAAATGATAGTTATGAAATTTTTATTTAGTGAGCTTCTTTTTGCTTTTATGGTCCTTTCTATTATTTAGTTTTTTTTCTAGGGCCTTCAGATTGTGCTATAGATCAGTGCTACTAAAAGTCACTAAACACACTGTTTAATTCGGCTAATTATTTATTTATTTATTTATTTATTTATTTTGCAGCAAGACTTTCTCAATGAAGGAAGCAGTGTGTTGATTCCTAATGCAAGCTCCTATCTTCTCACTGTCCTGTAACAAAGAGTTCACAGACAGGCATCAGTTTCTGGTACCCTGTTTGGTAGCACTAATGCAGAGATGATCACAGTCTTAAGGGGGCACCCAATCCAGCTCTGCATCTATGCCTAGTACTCTGCTTGGACATTTCTCACCCTGGGGCTCTGTTGCCTGCCTGGCATTCGCAAAGCAAACTATATTATTATCTTCATCAGGTTCATTACATGCAAATAATTTTACATTAATTCTTTTAATATTATATTTGCATTTTCACGGGAATGCCCTAGGAAGAGAGATGTTTTAAGACAGATAAGTCTTTTGATGGCAACACTAATTCTATCAGACATTAACAAATTCCATATATAAATATATATGTGTGTATATGTGTGTGTGTATATAAGAATGAGAGAGAGAGAGAGATAAGATGAAGAAGAGAGAGGTAAGCAAGAAAAGGGTGGAAGTCCTTTCAGCAAGAGTGTTCAGGCAGAGAGAAAGATGTGTGCAGACTCCAAGGCAAGAAAGAGCCTGGTGCCTTTCAGAATGTGAAGAAGTTTACTGAAGCTAAGGCTAGAGTTCAAAGGGGAAACAAGGCCTTAGGAGAGTTAAGTGAAGGCAGATGGTACAGGACTTGTAAGCCAAATTAAGTAGTTTTGATTTTATCACAAAGACAATGGAAAGCCAGGGGCATAAATTGAACAGATTTAATAGACTATATATAGCAGAACGCTAGTTCCATGATCCAAGGGTTTCTAGTCTTTTGTTACCTTGATCATAGAATGGTCTTAAAAGTAACCTAGGAGAGAAGAACTAAATCATAATTATTAAGATACTGAGGCAATGTTATTTTCTAAATTTGTGAATGCAGAATGATGCCAAGCTAAATAGGGGAATCAATCACAATTTTACACGGGAGGGTACTGGGTTCAGAACCTAACAGCCAGGAAAAAGTTCTAGGAGTATGACCAGATCTTCTAGGCAGAAGAGAAAATAAATCGTTTCTAAATTCAACTTAGAAAGCTAATGACTACATTAACTTCTATCAGCATTTGAATAAATAACCTTAGCCCTAACTAGAGCATGCACATTTGGAAAACAGTCTCAGTTTTGGAGAAAGCTGCTGCTGGTTCAATTTTTGTTCTGCTGGTGTAACAATCTGTTCCTGTAATGGTGCCCTGCTACCTCGACAAAATAGAAAGATTGCAAGCTGTACAGTTGGGAAACCAACAAAGTCAAGCTGTCCTGACTTTTCTAGTTTAGCCTTCAAATTGTCAACTTAGCCATAAACTGGGACATGTTTAACACAGGAGGAGGTCCGTATTGCTACCCCAGAATGTAGAATGCTTATTACTTTTTCCAGATTTAATTAAGAATATGATTGTTCTATGCAATATGAAGAGAGTGTGGCCAGTAAATCCAGAGGATGACTAAAATAATACCATGGTGCTCTTTGATGTAAAACTGTAGAGTTTACATAACAGAGTGGGGTCTGGCAATGATAGCTCCTGTCATTGTTCAACTGTGAAAGTCCTAAAGTTTGATTCCTTCCTACTGTACTTCATGTAGATGACCAATAGAATGAGACAGTTATTAACAGTAAATTCTATTTACTACTTTTCCCTGAAGCTATTGAACAAGATTCATTCTTATCATGGACTATTAAACAGGAACCTCGTGTTTTATGTATGTTACCTCTCAGACTTTGAAAAGCTGGAGATTTCTAATTATGAGTTAGAAAAAATGTTATTTTCAGGAATGTTTTTGACATGTATAGAGTAAAAGTTCTATTCAAAATATTTAAACATAAATGTTAAGTATTTGGCACAATATTTTGAGATGCTTAGTTCAACTCAAAGAACTTCTGTGAATTTTCACATTAAAATATCAAATTCTTTTCAAATGAGGCTTTGGAGGAAAATTATCTTGGTCATATTGGCTTTGGTAATAATTCTCTTCAGTGTGCTTTATGTCTTATTTTTAAAAATACTAATTTTGATTCTGAGAAAATTAAGAAAGCCAGTGTGATAAAGGCATTTTCCCTTTTATGCAAAAAATAAAGTCCTACTAATTTTTCAGCTTAGTTTTGACTTCCAAATATGAGGTTACATTAAAAAGTTTTTCAAAACCTATATATTTTTTCTTTTTTGGAGAGCAAGGGGTTGTTAGGCCACAATTGGAATTTTCAGCAATATTTCAGTTCTTTTTATACTGTTCTTGAAAATAATAGGGGAAATTTCTCCATTTGGTATAGGCCAAAGATATTGTAACTATAAAAGTTGTAGGGCAAAAATATCGTAATACTATATTTAAGAACTGTTAAAATAAGAGTGGAGGAATTGGCCACGGAAGAGATGTGTCTTCCAGGATTGCCAAATGGGTAGAAAGAGAACACTGGGGATAAGGAAGACTTCTTTGGTGGACAGTGGGTGTTTAGAACTAGCTGCCTTTTCTGAAGAAAGAGGAATAGCAGTTGTAGTGAAGGGGATTTGATTTGCTGTCCATGCTTATTCACTCTCACCTCGATGGTTAGTCTCTATATCATGCCAGATGTTTACTTTCGAGAAGAAAATTTCTAATTATTATTTTTTGGCTCCATCTCCATGATGAACACTAAATATGAATAATTTAGGCAGACTGATAGTAGTTAACGAATCCAGTAAACAGTCTTTCCCAAAATGAAATATTTTGGCAGTCTTTTTTTGGTATCTGTTATTGTGTAAACTAAGAATATTGATTCTCAAGCTCTCATTATTTAACATTTCTCCATATAGTCAAGTCTTAATGCTTTTTGACATTCTCTTTCTGCTTTCTCCTCCTTGGATACTTAGCATTTCCCACAATAAGTATTATAACATAATTTTCCTTTTTCTTTCAGTTTTCTCCCTGTTTCTCAAACTTCTCACAGTTTTTAATGTGTAGTATGTGCAATGAATACTTAATGAACTATCTCTGTACTTTGGACACAATCTTTACCTTCTCTCGGCCTGCCTTGGCTCATCTGGAATATGAGGGGATAGACTAAAGCAGTGTATCTCAGTGAGGATTGTCATAAATTGGGTTTCATGGAAATAGACTCTGAGAGGGAGCATTAAGTGCAGAAGTTATACTGGTATGTGTTCACAGGAGATACTCTTGTAATGAAATTGGGAAGGCAGGATTGGGCAGAGGAAGAAGCTTACCTGCTAGGATAGCAACTGAGGCTTCTCGGTCAGTCCTACAGGGGGCTATAGGAATAGGAAGGCCCTAGAGAATTGACTCCAGTTGAAGCAAAGGAGTCAGGTTTTTGTTTCCAGTGCCAGACATGACCCATGGGTACCTCCTGGGAGAGGGAATAATCTTGGGCAAGGCAGATCTCTGTGGCAATACCTGATGAAGGACATAGCTATGATCTATAAGCAATCTATAGTCCCAGAAACTGAGAGTGGATTGCATTGGCCTTGAAGAGGGGATCTGGGCAGAGCACCAGTTTCTAGTACTGATACCTTGGGCAGAGCGATTCTTTGTTATGTGGAAATAATCCAGGCATTGCAGGCATGTAGCATCCCTAGCCCACCCGCTAGGTCGATGAAACACCAACATTTCCAAATAACCCTTGAGGACCCTAGTTGGGAATCATTGGAGATCATTGGCCAAAAGGATTGCTCATGTCTACTGTGGCTCTAATGTTGTTTCTGGACTATTGACTGTATTCTGGATTTGAGTCCCACTTGATTAAAGTTGGAAAAGATCTGGCAAGTGAATGAATCTGTTGTGACTCAAATTATACTGTGCTGAACTTAGTTGAATATAAATAGTTCTGTAGAATTACTGGGTAAAAAGGCATAAAGATTTTAAAAAGTGTTGTTATATATTGTCCTACAGCACAATTGGACTAATTTATATTCTCAGGAGCAATCTAGCAATCATGTTGTTTTACTTTTTTCTCTCTATTAACTTGAATCTCTGTAAATTTCATTTATATTGTGGACAGAGTCTGGGAAGGTAGGTAAGGAAATGGGGCTGTGTAACACAAACTATGCTACTGAGTCTATTTTTATTTAGGTTTCACAGATGCTTCCAAGGATCATTTTGATAACGTAGAAAAGAGCCAGTGAAAAGATATATTTAACAAATACATATTTACATATTTATAGTTAATATGTAAGAAAAACCAGAGCACTTGAAAAAGATGAGCAATTATGGGGAAGAAAATGGAAATGTTTTAAATTTTGACTATACAGTTCAAACTTTCTTGGAGGTAATCCCTTATTCCAATTTAACAGGTTTAGATTAGTTCAACTCTTATCTTTTAAACATCTAGTAACAGTTAAAAAAGAAATACTTGTTATTAGCTTAGTCTTGTTCCCAAGAGGCCAGCTGGTGCTGGGTTTGGCAGCTTCTCTGGAGAAAGACTCAGTGAGTGTGGAGACTAAAATAACAACCTTGTTTTGAGATTGAGTGCTTCTAGAACATGATTGGAGACTTTAAAAATTAATTGCAGAAGTATCCAACTATCATGTATGAATAGGAGAACCTCTTATCTTCCACATTTACACAAAATCTTGATGTGATCAATTTCAGAATCCTTTATTTTCTTTTATTTTTTTCTGTAGTTATGATTCACCCTGTAAATAATTAATCTGTCATCATATTTTAGTGTGTCAATAGACACCATGACATTTTTCTATGTTGCTAGAAAATGAGTCAGCCAATCAACAGCATTTGTTGGATACCAACATTGAGTCACCATGTTACATTTTAAAAACAAATTGACCTGGGAAGAGACTTACAATTTTACTTTGGAAAGGCTAAAATTATAAGGGCTGGGTCAAGTATTAAATATTTTATATTAGCTGTATCCTTTGATTTTAGATTTTAGAAGCAACTAGTCAATTATCTTGAATATGAAAAAATAATACTAGGAAGATTGGGGTATTTTGTTGTAACTACAAAAAAAGCCTCTGTATTCTATAAAAACAATTTGGTTTTCTGTAATTAATATTTGTGGGTCTATTAAGAAAATGGATATTTTAATCTAAATTCTTTGATTATAAGAAGTTTAAATGATTATTACAAGGGCAAAACATGTTTATTAAAGAAAAATCAGGGAATATTGAAACAAAAGGGAGAAAACAATATTCACAATCCAACTATTCATAGACAGCCATGTTAGCCTTGGTTTATATTCTTCCAAGCTATTTTCTTTTAATTTTTGGCTGTACCTTTCCAGACTTAAAAAAATGAATTTGATTACATAAATTATATTATGCTGTAAATAAGTATTCTCTAGCCTGCTTTAATTAAGAAACAGTATGTCATGAACAGCTTTCTAAATATCGATAAAATTTTTTTCTAAACAAATGGTAGCATTTCATCATATGGAAACACCATAATTTCACCAATAAATTGAGGGACATATATGTCGTTTGTAAGATGTCATTGTTTTTCAATGAATATCTTTTGTATGCAATTCACTGAATGCTTGTTAGATTTCTTCCTTAGAAATATTCCTAGCAGAACAATTGCTATATTTGAATGCATTTATATTTCAAATTTGATCCAGATTGTCAGATTTCCTTTCAGAGAAATTGCATCAATTTATGCTTTCATCAGCAATGAAGTAAGTCCCAACCCCATCCCCTAGCACTGGGCATTAACAATCATATTAATTTTTAACAGGTGAAAAATACCAAGCTACTGTATTAATTGTTCTCTTTTGATCATCAGTAGGATCAAACATCATTTCTTTCAGTTACTGGCCACTTGCATTTTACAATGAATTGTCTCTGTATATCTTTTGATTTTTTAAAAAACTGTGTTATTCATCTTTTTAAATTGATTTATAAGTATTCTATATTGAATAAAGATATCAACCCTTTGTCATATATACAGAAAATATTTGTCTCAATTTTTACTTCTTTTAACTTTGTTTAGGATGTATTTTTTTGAACAAAAGTTATAATTTTGCATGTCAAAGCTTTTAATATCTTCTTGTATGATTTTTGGGTTTTTGGTCATGCTAGAAAGAGTGATCTCAAGACAAAAATATTCTAATTTTTAAAATATGCTATTGGATTTTTATACATAAAATTATGTTTCCTCTGGAGTTTATTTTTTGTGTGTGTTATGGTATGAGCTAGGATTTCTTCTTTCCCAAATGGAGGGTTATTGTCCAAATTATTTTATAATTTATTCTTTCCCATTTATTTGAAATTATCCTTTTATCTTCTACTTAGGTCCCCACTATCTGTAAATGTTTCTGGATTTTTTAATTCTCTTCCATTTATATGTATGTTTGCAATAGAATAAAGGAAGATTTGATAACTTAGTCTCTTATAAGAATGATTCTAGTGTTTTATTGCTAACCGTGTCCAGGACCCATTATGGGCAGAACCTGCTCTGTGACCATTATTGCCTACTCTTGAGCTTGTGTTTGGTTCTAGTACACCTACAGCCTCTGTGCCTTCAAGCATTTGTTGCCTGTAACCTGGGAAAACTCTTTAATTTCTTTGACCTTTTGTTCTTGCATCTCTAGAATGAGAATACTAATAGATAATGATAGAACCACCTCAATTGGATTATTGGGTCTAGCATATTGGCTGCTATTATTTTTAGAATTTTTAGTTTTCTAATGGTCTCATTTCCTACCCAGCAGTCAGAAAAGCTCCACAGTGGTCGCTCTCTGGACTGTCTTCAGAACCCATGGTCAGCAAGGTGTGTGAGGCTCCTGCCCACTCCCTGTCTCTGCCTTTTGTCTTCTGACATAGACCCCCCGTAGCCTACTTCATCAGAGAGTTCATAATCAATGCCGTAAACTTTCTCGCATAACTTTATGCATACATTAGCCCATATAATCCTTCTGGATGATAGAGTTTATAATCTCTACAGCTAAAAACCAAAACTAAAACAAACAAACTAACAAGAACAAAAACCGGAGGCTCTGAGTGATTACATAGCTAGCCTAAAGTTATACATCCAGGAAGGATCCCAATCAGCATTCCGATTCAGGCTTTCAGTTTTCCGCAATTCTTCAAATAGTCAAACTTTTCAACATTTTGTCCTCTGGGTATTTGGTCTTTTGTCCTAACACTGAAAAAAAATCTCTATTTAAATATTTAAAAAATATCTTATTATTTTTATTCTCATTCTAAACTTGGGAGCCAATGTGCAAGTTTGGTAAACATAATCTCGACTTCTTATCCATTGTTGCAACAATTTATTTCCTCTATTTTGTGTTCTTTAAGGGATTTGGTATACTTTCTATTAATTTCTGAAAAGCCTGGGAAGATATCAGCATCTCTTAACCACTTTCCCCTTCTTGGAAATATTTGTGGCAGTCAGGCCTTTCTCCACTTGTGGAGATCAAAGTAAAATTACTTACCGAATGGAATGCTTATAAGCTTCTTTGACTTTATTTCAACCTTGATGACATTCCTGCTTGCTTTATTACCAGTTTGGTGTAGGGAATCTAGCTAAAAGAAATTGCCAACTTTAAGAGATATAGTAATTGCTGAAAAGGTGAAAACTTGGAGACTTCTGCAGGTTTCCAGCCAGATTTGCATTTTCAGAAAATTTAAGACATTTAAGTCCTGCTTTTCTTCAGTTTTCTTATCCACTACTCGATTCTTTAGGTATCAGATGCTTATAGTTTTCATACTAAATTCTAGTATCAAAAAAAAAAAATCAGATGAACATATGCATAGTCATTCAGAAGACCAAAAATCCTGAAATCTATTTTAAAAGTGTGCCTAGAGTGATAAAATAGTGAAAAGTTACAAGTCAGTGTTGTTGGTGAATTATGGCCAAGGTCATGGAAAACACATTACTTTTTCTAGTGGTTGCATGATTATCAGTCCTTTGATGATAAATCTGTACCCACCGAAAATACAGTTAACTTACCTTGGTGATTTTGATTTATTTTGCCTTGTGATGGACAAGGTTGCCCATTTGTTAGTGCTTATTTTATATTTGAATAGCTTGGAAGGATATAAATTTGAGGCATAGCTTAAAGTTGGTTTAGCTATTTCATATTTCACAGAAGCATCTGATCAGAGAACTTTGTTTTCTGGTATTTCTATTGTGGCAGTATATGGTTTTTAATATAGGGAGGATACCTGGTTTGCATTTTTGAGCCTTCATGATCATGATCAGAGTTGAGGTTTCAAAGAACTGTCAGAACAAAAACATGAAAATTACTAGCGAACAACCAGGTTCATTTGGGGAGTAAAAGTTAAATGATTTAAATAGAAGACATCGAAGAACTAGTGATTGATAAAATTTATTCCATTTAGCTTCTCTTTGAGCTTTTGTTCAAAATAGACGTATGACCCTGAAGTCTTTTATTAAAATTTATACATAGTTTTAATTATATAGAAATATTTTCCAGCATTGGTCTGGAGTGGTATAATGATTCTTGAGTGAAAGGATGTGATTAGAATGAGAGCTTAATGAATATGGGTTTTGAGTGCCAAAATGTAGAATAAATTCCAAGGCTAAATTGACCATCAAAGCAGTTATGTGCCTGCCTGAGTTCTTCTTTCTACTTCCTTATTACAATCTGAGGCATAGTTCATTAGTAAGAGCTTTTGGGTGTTAGTCCTTGTAGCATAATTTCTCAACCCTCACAGTATTGTCATTTTGGGCCAGATAGTTCTTTTGTTTTCAGGGCCTGTCCCTGTACATTGTAGGGTGTTTGGCATCATTTCTGGCCTCTACCCATTATATGCCCATAGCACTACTCCTAGTTATGACAACCAAAAATGCCTCCAGGCATTGGCAAATGCCCTCTGGGGGTTAAATCATTCCTGATTGAAGCCCACTGCTTTATAATGATGAGACAGGAAAGAGAGAAGCGTGGCTAGTGCCAAAGTGTCCGTTTTGAAGACATCACAGTGTATGTGTGTATTCATTCCATTTGCCACCAATACCAGTTAAACTAACGCATAAATTTAAACCAGTTTAGAGATGCCTGCAATTTTATTTCAGTTTTCTAGATCTGGTATTGTGTAACACTTCATAGTTTTTCATTTGATGTTGCATTTGAATACAACATTGAGAATGATCAAGTCTTTTGATGTTGTTTAATACTTGGCGTGTATAAGTACTGCAGTTTTAATCATCCATGGACAACTGTGGTTTTCTATTGTTATATGATAAATATTTTAAGAAATGGTGAAAAATAGAGAATGCTCATCCTTTAGTCAACTTCTATTGGTTCTTTTAAATCTTACATGTTAAAAGTAGTCTTTTTTCCATGAGGTATTTTACTGTTTTCTGTGGTCAAGTTTGATTTTCTTCACAAAAGAGCTCAGCCTGTGCTTGTACTCTGTCTAGAATAGAACTCATTGCCTGATACAGGCAATGTTATAGTAACAGCCAATTATCATCTAATACATCACAAAGAAGTGTTCTGATTCTAGAATTCTTTTGGTACCCAATGAAGACAGGCATAGTAAGAAGTACTCACAAGGCTGGGAGGATTTAGAAAAGTATTTGGATTAGTCATTACTTATTTGGAATTGGTCTTGAAAATTTAAAATAATGTAAAGTTGGATAATTAAAGAAAAAATAATAAAGAATATAGGGCTTAGATACTATTAAACATCTGAGAATATTTTGATTTGAGGGCAGTGAATTGGTTTCTAGAAGGCAAAAGGTAAGTAAATAGTATTAGTTGTCTGTTTTTTATCAAAAGCTTTCTAAACTTTCTGCAAGGCACATTTTTTTTTACCTCCTGGAATTTGTCCAAAGAAATAAATTTTCTTAGGATTTGATGAAATTGTTTCTAAAGTCTTTTGCTTAGAGATGTTAAGATGTATGGTTGACAATGTTTCCCTTTTATAAGACATGAGAATATTGTCAATTAGCTCTTGGGGTCCTGTGCCTTATAGGAAGGAAAGCAAATGACCTCAGGATGAAAAGTTTTAAGTTGGAGATTACTAACGTATCATATTGTCTATATAAAGCAATTAAGGTCTCTTGGCCAATGTCTGATTTTAAGTAGCATTGCCTCCTCATGTACCCTCAGTTATAAACTATATGCCTATGTAACTTTGAGTTCATTTACTTATTTGGGCTACTTAAAATTTTTCTTTTAAAGGTTGAATGGTTTTGCAAATTAAGTACATTTATTGTTAATGCTTAGCTGTTGTAACTGTTTTCAACAAAGATCAATATTTCTTTGAGAGGCCTCTTACAAAGAGAAAACAAAATCATGCTATTTTCAGAGAGTAGGATACTTCTTGTTTTCCTTTTTCAGTCAGCTCCATTACTAAATCATATATATATATATATATTTTTGAGACAGAGACTCACTCTGTTGCCCAGGCTAGAGTGCCATGGTGTCAGCCTAGTTCACAGCAACCTCAAACTCCTGGGCTCAAGCAATCCTTCTGCCTCAGCCTCCCAAGTAGCTGGGACTACAGGCATGCGCCACCATGCCCAGCTAATTTTTTCTATATATATTTTTAGTTGTCCAGCTAATTTCTTTCTATTTTTTAGTAGAGATGGGGTCTCGTTCTTGCTCAGGCTGGTCTCGAACTCCTGAGCTCAAACAATCCGCCCACCTCGGCCTCCCAGAGTGCTAGGATTACAGGTGTGAGCCACCACGCCCAGCGCGTATTGTTTAAATATAGATTTTTAGTGTGCTCTTGAATACAGACATATTTAATCTCTTTAAAGACTGACTTGGAAGATTGAATGTAGCATGAGAAAAAGCCTAGATTTTAACTGTATATAATTTATATTACCAAAGTGGTAGTATACAGGATCTTTGTCAGCATTATACATTTTTACTCTTGATAGTCTCTGCCCATTGGGTCAAATACTAATGATAGACCCTAGAGATAGATCAAAGAAATTATTCGGGGAAATCATTCTTAACTGTTCCTAAGTGAGATGAAACAGAGGTAAATAGTGATTTTGAAATAAACTATTCTGGATACCTGGTTGATATTTGTCATTTGTTAGGAAAAAAGCTGTCATGGAGTTCTGAAAACATACTAAAAATATTATCGGTCTATTCTTTTGGAATGATTAAGTGTAAAGATACCACCTTGTCCATCTTGAATTAATAACCCTATAGACTTAATTAAGATAATTAGCTCGATAAAGACTGGGTTGTTCTTCCAGAACAGACTGTGAAAACAATTCTGGTGGTAAGAGATCATTTTCTAGAGTTGTTTCCAATATAGCATGACTAATTATATGTTTTCAAGGAGAGGAAGTTTTAGGCTTCCAACATGATTTTTAATATGGAACTATCAACATAAATTATCATTTGGAGTGAAATTACTTGACCAGTATCTGATAGAAAATTTACACTTCAATATTTCCTCTTGAAATATCTTGCAATTTTAAAACATAATTCTCTCTATTTGAGAAGTTTGGATAATATGCAAAAGGTTTTTTTCTGATAAATATTAAAGAACTCAGGATCTAGGTTCCTTTTGATTTTCTGTATCTTAAGCTTATCAAGAGAGTCTCCTGCTTATTTTTAGACATGTGGAATTCAGAAGATTCTTTTCAACTGCTTCCTACCATTCAGGCAATTTCTTCATGAAGCCCTGGATCCCAGCATGTTCCAAATGAATTGCAGATTCCAATTCTTAGGAGGTTTGTAATGAAGCTTTGGGATTCTAAATGGGTCAGAGCAGGTTTTGTACTTTTATCAGGTTGTGAGAAAATCCAAGAGGCAGTCTGTATTAAAGACTTTGGAATAATAATTTTGGCACCTGCTGATCTCCATGAGAGAAGGATATTATTGAAGACTAAGCAATGAAAGAATTCTTTAAAGGTATTACTTAATGAGAGATGAATCAGTTTGTCCCAGCTCAATATAAATATGCTTGGACTTAAACAAGGTTCTAGTAATTTAAATAAAGTGAAGTAGGGGAAAACATCTAGGTATCTAACCACTTCTCAAACAGCTTTTATCCAACCCTCCTTATTTTAGGTTTCTGTCTACCTACTCACCTTTAATTCCTAGTTCTAGAAAAATTGGTACTTCCAGTTGCTGAGCATTTGGGGGAATCTGTTGTGTAACTAGTTAGTTCTTGGCTTTTTTCACTGTCTACTTAAGATTGAGTTTTCTTGGGTCTAGTAATTCAATTACTACTTCTTTACCTGCTTTTCAGCTTTCCAAATTTAGTTGCCACTGTCTCCTCTCCTATTCTTCCCATTCTTGTGGATTCATTTCTTTTTTTAAAAAAATCCAAATTGGGTGCATTTGTTCAATATGCTATATTACCCTGAAACACCCTATTCAGTACCCAACTATTCAGTAGGTACCTTTGAATGGGAAACTGTCAGCTTCTTTCAGATGATAGATCTTAAGCTAATAGTGCACCAGGGTCTAGTTGAGAAGTTTACTTAGCTGAGAAGAGGGATTTCTTTTTTGAGCTAAAAGAAAACAAAATGGAAATTTTTTTTGTTTAGGGTGTAGATACCATGACTAAGATGGCTTTCTTGTATAGTAACTCTTTAGCAGCCCCACCAAGTGAATTTTGAAAATTAAGATAAAATGTAATACTTTAATGCAATGAAAAAGTTCACCAAGGGCTAAGTATATATTTTAATGCAGTGAAAACATTTACCAAAGGCTAAGTATAGTTGGACATTTCTGCAAAAAGATGCTCAAAACTCTGAGATGTTAATGTAGTTGACTGATAAACCAAGATTAAATTGATTTTTACGACTATTAAAACAGAGTAAAATGCTAGGTGCTTTTATGATGACCAGAGAGGCCTGCACTGTCACCTGGGTGTGTGTATGTGTGTGTGCTTGGGGGTCAAAATATGCAATTAGAGTAGAAGATTAGCTTCAGTTTATGTCAGTCAAACTGTAGGCAAAGAGTAAACAGTTCCTTCTCTTTGCATTTTATACCTGGGATAAAGCAGAAAAAAAAATACACCATCAATCAAAGCAAAAAGGTAGTTGTAATTACTTCTAACTTATTTTATAAACAATAATGATATGTCAGCATTTTAATTATGAATGTTATTCCAAACGTTTAGATAATGTATAGCTAAAATTTAAGAGGATACTCTGTAAATACTGTTTGAGGAATTGGGGTTTTTACTTTCATTTGAGGTATGTGTGTACATGCGTGCACGCACATGTATGATCTTGAAGGTAGGATGGATGCGATGAAATGATGAACTTTAGTATGAAGCTTACAGAGGCTTCTTTCCCATTATATTCTCATTTGCATTTTTGTAATATGGGGTTATATCATAAATTTCTGGTGCTCATTCCCATCCTCCACTTAAAAGTTTAAAAAAAACATGTAACTAATCTATAAAGGGTATCTGTAGGGTCACTTCCACATGACAAAGAATTTGCCCTTTGTCATAGTGGTGTTTGGTGTTTAAGGATGGCTCTTGGGAATTTGGCTGTGAATTAAAAGAAGCATTTGTATTTCTCAGTTCACCCAGAGGAGTAATAAACCATACTTTGACTTCTGAAGTCTGTTTCAAAGTCAAATGCCTTCCTTTGAGAGTACTTTGCTGCTCACTTATAAAACTGGGGAAGGACATTTCAGTCAATGCTTTATTCTCCTAGTTACGAAAGGAAGCTGAGTATGTGGCCACCAACAGGAGTAATTTAAGGGACCCTCAGAAGGCCCTTCTATCAAAACATATCTCCCTGAATGAAGCCTATATATTTCTCTTTACTGTTTTGAACTGTTTGAAATTCTGTCTCTTACAGATTCACTTAGATTACAGTGTCCTCTTTTAAAAGAAAAATATCCCAGGGAGGGTTAAGTTGTCTATTAATCAATTATTCACAGTCCAGTGTGGCTTAGTTTAATTAAATTGCTTTCCTCTAGTTATGGACATTTTGATGGGGGTTAAGGAAAGAGAAGAGGGAAGTAATACAGTGTCTTTGATTTTTCAGTGTAAAGTAAGCCTGAGCAGAGAGCACTGAAGTGGAGTCACTGTTGGCATAGACAGAATGAGGGCACTGGGTACCTGGTACTGGGGAAAAGAAGACACAGGAGCTGGGACAGGAATGAAAAAGAGAAGTGGGGAAATGCCAAAGATAAACTTTCACCTTTGAAATATTGTGGGCCAATTCCTTCTCTGTCATAAAAGCCTTTTAGTTAATGTTGTTGGGTACTATGGTGAAATGGTTTTGTAGTGTTTTTGAATTTGTGTTATGTTTTAATATATATTTTAATATTTTGGGAAAAAGAATACAGATATACTATATTAGAATGATGCCATAAACATATATAGTGCTATTTTATCCATTAAACAATGAATAAGTAATTGGGGTTATGAGATTAATTATTGTCAAAAGCAAAGAGGAGAGCTCAGAATTATTCAGCAAAACAATTCTGAAACTGTTAATTGAGATGTATTTTTGTGTGTTTTTGCTGCATGGCAGGGATAATGCAATGTAGTTGTGTTCTTGGTAGACTTGAAAAATATTTCAGCTCAAGCAGGATTTTTTAAAAAGCTTACTCAAAGATTCAATTCCCTTCACAATAGCAACAAAGAAAATAAAGTATCTAGGAATATATTTAACTAAGGAGGCAAAAGACCTCTACAGGGAGAACTATGAGACATTGAGGAAGGAAATAGCAGAAGACATAAACAGGTGGAAAACCATACCATGCTCGTGGGTCGGCAGAATAAACATTGTTAAAATGTCTATACTACCCAAAGTGATCTACAGATTCAATGCAATCCCTATTAAAATACCAACATCATTCTTCACAGATGTAGAAAAATTAATTCTACGCTTCGTA
>RJWJ010006635.1:23890-61602 GCA_004363605.1 Indri indri | reverse complement strand
TGACATTTTTATAAGATTGAGTTTTCCTATCCTAAAAAGAACAGGGCCAATACCTCTTAATAAATAGTACATGCCTGAAAAGCTAGGCGTAGTTAGATTGGTCCCGCCAGGGCAGCTCGACCACAGCATAATGCCCTCTCTGAGAGCATCCTTATTCCCCCTGCTCTGCTTCCCTATCCTGACTGGTGGAGAACATCCCTGCAAGATATGGAAATGGAGCTTCAGCCTCATCAGGCTCTACTGTAGCAGCAACACTTCTTGTCTTAAACTAAGAGAAAAACATTATTAGTTTTTCTTTTAACTATTGTGGCTTTGGTGACTCTTGATCTATGTAGGAAATTGTATTCTGACTTTTCCTCTTAATAAGTTATTAGTGGCTGGTTGCTGTGGCTCATGCTTGTAATCCTAGCACATTGGGAGGCTGAGGCAGGAGGATTGCTTCAGTCCAGGAATTGGAGACCAGCCTAGGCAATAGCGAGACCCTGTCTCTACAAAAAAAATTAAAAATTAGCCGGGTGTCATGGTGTGTACCTGCAGTCCCAGCTACTCAGAGGCTGAAGCAGAAGGATCTCTTGAGCACAGGAATTGGAAGCTGCAATGAGCTATGATTATGCACTCTAGCTCAGGTAACAGAGTGATATGCTGTCTCAAAAAAAAAAAAAAAAAGTTATTAGTTCGATTAAACTGTAATAAAGTAGCATTTAGTTGTGGAGTTACATATGTTATTCTGGATGTTGTAACTTTATCTATTTGGCTGATTTTCAGAAATCCTCAGAAGAAAAAATTGCTAAACTACAGAAGCTTCATGAAAAGGAGCTGGCCAGCAAGGAGCAGGAACTGACCAAGAAGTTACAGACCCAAGAAAGGGAATTTCAGGAGCAAATGAAAATAGCTCTTGTAAGTACCTGTTTTGTTTCTGCTATAGGTAAACTTAGCAGAGTTATAAAGTTGTCATCCTCTCACCCCTGCATCCCAGCTTGACGTCAGACTACTGGCAGCCTTGAACTTTGGTTATGCAGAGAGGGTAGAAAGTAGGCAAGAAAGGCTGTCAGAGCTTGTTAGCTTGGTATTGTGTGAAAATTAAATTTACTGATGTAACAAGTTTTCGTCAATCAGTTTATTTGTTTATCCATCCCTCCTACCCTGGCAGTAGGCTATAATTAGGGAAAAGAAAAGAAGGTAGGTTACTTGAAGCAGTGGTAACTCAGGAAGAATGTCTAAAAAATTCACTGGACTGAATTTACCCAGAGCTCAAGGCCGAATTGCATTTTAAAGGAAAAAAAAATGAAAATGACCAAGTAGTTTTCATTTTAAGTAGAATAATTTCAGTACTAATTTTCAGTCCCCACGATGTTTAAAAAAAAGTTAGATTAAAAAACTGACAGAACAAGATCAATAACCAGAAAAGCAGATTCAGATTTTTGTTGGAAGATTTGTTGAAATAGCATAATTTGAAAGTTTAAAACCAAAAATATTTTTCTTCAATTGTGAAAGCCTTTTGTATAAGTTGTCATAAAAAGTGTTAGTGTCAAAAGGGTAGTTTGTTTTTATATGAGGTTATTATCTACAATATAATAGTGTGTAATAATAATAATGTATAATTTGAAAATTCTTCCAGTGTAAAAGGTTGAGAAATAGTGTTTTAAGTTTTAATATCCTTGTTTTCATACATTTTTTTTTTTTACTCTTGGTTGTATCTGGGGCTCTGAGAATTTCCAGCAGCAGTGATTCTTGAACTGAGTTAATAAACTCTAATCTGCTCTGTGGGGCAAACAGACACATGGATTTATGGTACAATTGGCTGTCTCTGTTCATGAAATTCACACATGTTGGGCACATATTTGTATTCTTTGTGGTACAGAAAAGAATTAAGGTAGTTTACAAGAATATTTAAACTATAACAGCATAATTTTTGTAAATTTCAGAATATTACAGGGGTACAAACATTTTGGTTACATGAATTGCTTTTGTACAGTTTGAGTCAAAGTTGTAAGTGCGTCCATCACCCAAATAATGCGCATTGTACCCATTAGGTGTGAATTTACACATCTCCTCCTCCCCACTCCCACCTGTCTTATTTCTGTTGAATTTTAGTACCATATGTGCGCATGAGTGTTGAACTGTAAGTTTCAATTTAGTAGGGAGTACATGTGGTTTTTGTTCTTCCATTCTTGTGATACTTCACTTAAAAGAATGGTCTCCAGTTCCATCCAGGTTGTTGCAAAAGGTATTAGTTCACCAATTTTTTTTTTGTGGTTGAATAGTACTCCATGGTATACATATACCACATTTTATTGATCCACTCATGTATCGATGAGCACTGGGTTGTTTCCACATCTTTGCGTTGTGAATTGTGCTGCTATAAACCTTTGAATACAAATGTCTTTTTTATAAATTATCTTTTTTTCCTTTGGGTAAATACCCAGTAGTGGGATTGCTGGATCAAATGGTAGGTCTACTTCTCTCTGCATCCACACCAGCATCTTTTGTTTTGCCATTCTCACTGGAGTTAGGTGATATCTCATTGTGGTTTTGATTTGCATTTCCCTGATGATTGGAGATGTTGAGCACTTTTTAATATGCTTATTGGCCATTAGTCCATCTTCTTTTGAAAAGCTTCTGTTCATGTCTTTTGCCCACCTTTTTTTTTTTTAATCGGCATTTTATTTTTCTCTTAATATTTTTTAACCTACAGGCCGATTTATTTTATTTTATTTTTTAATTTTTTTTTTTATTTCAGCATATTATGGGGGTACAGATGTTTAGGTTATGTATGTTGCCCTTCCTCCCCCTCCCCTTGCCCACTTTTTAATTGGGTTGTTTGATGTTTTCTTGCTGATTCACTCGAGTTCTTTGTAGATTCTGGTTATTAGCCCTTTATCAGATGTATAGCATGCAAATATTTTCTCCTATTCTGTAGGTTGTCTGTTTGCTCTATTGATTGTTTCCTTGGCTGTGCAGAAACTTCTTAATTTAGTTGGGTCCCATTTATTTATTTTTGTTGTTGCTGTGATTGCCTTTGGGTTCTTCATAAATTCTTTGCCTAGGCCGATCTCTATAAGAGTTCTTCCAACCTCTTCTTCTAGAATTCTGATAGTTTCATGCCTTAGGTTTAAGTCTGTTATCCATCATGAATTAATTCTTGTGAGAGGTGAGAGGTGTGGATCCTGGTTCAGTCTTCTACATATGGCTATCCAATTTCCCAGCACCATTTATTGAATAGGGATTCTTTTCCCCCAGTGGTTTTTTTTTTTTTTTTTTTTTTTGGTCTGCTTTGTCAAAGATCAGAAGGCAATATGATGATGGTTTTATTTCTGGGTTCTTGATAACAACAGAAGTTAAAATTAGGGGCTTGGAAATTAAGGAACAAAGTGGGACGTAAAGAAACCAGTAATAGCACTTAAAATGCCTGGCATAAAGACCTACTATGGGTTTTCATGCTGGGGTCATTGGCCTTTTGGGACACTGAACCTTGAACATTGACCTTGTGTTCTGGGATCTGTCATACTGTGTTCTGGGATCTGATATATTCAGATATATTCCAAGTAGAAAGAGCAAGATACACGTGCATGCACCTGTGCTTGCCCTTTTCTTAATTCAACAGACTATTAAAATTTCCTCTTTTATTTTTATAGACATGCAGAGATGGATTTAAAATGTAGTTTACATTAAACAATACAGTATATTTATTTATTTTAGAGATGGTCTCCTTCTGTCACTCAGGCTGGAGTGCAGTGGCATGATCATAGCTCACTGCAGCCTTGCACTCCTGGGCTCAAATGATCCGCCTACTTCAGCCTCCCAAGTAGCTGAGACTTCAGGCACGTACCACCATGTTCAACTAATTAAAAAATTTTTTTTTGTAGAGACAGAGTCTCACCATATTGCCCAGGCTGATCTTGAACTCCTAAGCTCAAGTGATCTTCCTGCTTTGGCCTCCCAAAGTGCTGGGAGTATATAGTATCTTTAAAATGACATTTAAAAATTGATGTTATGGAAAGATTTTCTATCAGTCTGCTCATAATATCTTTTCTTAAAACAGTATGCTTCACCAGAGTATAGTGAACTGAAAATAATTGCCATTGGCAGTATCTCCCCTAAGCAATAGGTATAGATAAGTACACTTTTCTTAATTGGAATTTAATTAAGAAATTAACACTTAATGTGTTAATTTACTGTTAAAAGTACTTTGTAGAGCTTTTCTTCTCAAAACAGTAAACACCTTTAATATGATTATTGGTATGTAATAAGGATATTCAGAGAAGCTTTTCAGGATTGATGGGGTGGTAGAGCCCAGATCATCTAAAAAGAGTTATGTAGGCTTTATTTCGTAGATACTTCTTTGATCTTATCCATATATTCATAAGTAATCTTCTGATTTTGATTTGGTTTTCAATGTGGTCTCCCCTATTACAATGAAATGTTTCTCAAAAATTGTATAAACCTTAAATCTAGTTTCTAGACCTAGAGTGGAAATACCAAAATCCATTATAGAGAAGAAATAGCAATTGTGCGATCCTTCACATTCAGCAGTGTTTTGGAAAACATTTTAACTAGTGGGAAAATAGCAAACACAGTGGGATGGTTATTGCAACAAAATTTTTCATATTAATAGTAATTGGGCAGATCCCACTGGAAAAGCCACCGTGCCTTATTTCTATAGACTAAAGCATGGGAGGAGACAGGTGATGATACTGTCTACCTCACAGGACTGGGAGCAGATCAAATGAAATGAATGATTCCTGTGGAAGTTATTTGGGAATGCTGAAGATGTATGGGGGTCTAAGGGGGTATTAATTGCTTTTGACATAGGAAAAGAGTCAATCAGAATATTTGAAGATCACCCAAGAAAAAGAACAGCAAGAATCTTTGGCCCTGGAAGAGTTAGAGTTGCAGAAAAAAGCAATCCTTACAGAGAGTGAAAATAAATTTCGGGACCTTCAACAAGAAGTGGAGACTTATAGAACTGTAAGTTTAAATAACATTTAGGTTCTGGAACTGTGAAATTATTTGCTTATGAAAACTATTGTTATCTCTCCAGTCAATAAAGTTTCAAAGAAGCTTCTGTTTTACTGGGTTAGAGTTAGGTATACCTGTGCTTCATTTTTAGATAGCGAGAGGTATTCATGGGAGTGGATTTGGCTTTGGGCTCTGTGTTTGGTACCTGGTACTCCTGCTTCTGTCTTTAGCTGGCTGTATTTCTGTCAGCCACTCACTCAGCTTCTTTTTCTCAGGCTCTGCAGCATCCCCCCTCCACTGCTTGCTCACCCTTGATCTCTAGGAAGTGGCTTCACTTTGTAGGCAGCACTTGCCCTGACACCTTCCTGTTTGTCCAGCTCTATCTCATGCCATGTACTGAACATAATCCATTCTCTGCTTATATGACAGTTTAGCTACGTCAGTGCCCTTCTTTTACGTTTAAGTTTTCCTTATTAAACATAGTCCTGTAATGAACATATTTGCATATATGTCTTAGTGCGTACATCTTTAAGGCTCTCTGGTCTGTCCCTTAGCAGTATTTGAAACATACGACTTGGTTTGAAAACCGACTGATGTTATTCAGACTTTTTTAGCCTTTTTGCTCTGATTTAGACAGTGAAATAGTCATCCTTCTTACCCATAGTTTTAAACTGTGCTTTATTTTTTCATTACCTACGTTTAGAAAAGGTAATGACGTAGTGGAGTGAAATGGGCACCTAGAGACATAGGTCTTCTACTTGTTAGCTTTGTAAATTAATTGTACTTTATTTTCTCACTTGTCATATGAAGAGATTGGATTTAGTAATTCCTTAGGACCTTTCCAGCTCTGACATTGTATGGCTCTGCCTTTCTTAACTTTTTCCTTCAGAGTCAAGATTATATTTTCATGAGATAATAGTTGTCTTTGGCAAAATTTGTATAGATTCCTTCTTTTTGAAAAAAAAAAACCCTCTAAATAATTTAGGGGTGGATAAATCAGATACGTTCTTTTTCTTTCATAAGCAATAAAATATTATAGTAGGCCTTAAAGTAAAAATGGGGGGAAAATCCATCTTCTTACCAAAGTTACTATTATCTATTTTATGATTTAATTTTTTTTTGACTCTCAAGTTAGAATATTGTTGAAAATGTAGGTAGTTGAAAAGGTTACCCAAATAAGTAAAACGAATCTGGAATTATGAGTTGTGTTAAAAATATAATCTTTTCTTTGTTATATGATTCCTTTAGTAATTGAACACAAATTCTTTGTCCTTTCTAATGTTTGGTATGATATGTAAAGCTATTTATCTAAATTTTAATCTGTGGATAGGTGATAGACATCATGTCTGTATATCACTGCTAATAAGTATGTACTTTAATAAAAATATATCCATTTTCATTAACAGAGAGTTCTTGAATTGGAAAGTTCTTTGGAAAAAAGCTTAGAAGAAAGAAAAAATCAATCAAAAGATCTAGCTCTTCATTTGGAAGCTGAAAAAAATAAGCACAATGAAGAAATTACAATCATGGTTGAAAAACACAAGACAGAATTGGAAAGCCTGCAGCATCAGCAGGATAACCTTTGGACTGAAAAACTCCAAGTCTTAAAGCAACAACATCAGACTGAAATGGAAAAACTTAGAGAAAAGTGTGAGCAAGAAAAAGAAACATTGTTGAAAGACAAAGAGATTCTCTTCCAGGCCCACATAGAAGAGATGAATGAAAAGACTTTAGAAAAGCTTGATGTGAAGCAAACAGAACTGGAATCATTATCTTCTGAACTATCAGAAGTATTAAAAGCCCGTCAAAAGCTACAAGAGGAACTTTCTGTTCTAAAGGATCAAGCAGATAATATGAAACAGGAATTAGAGGCCAAGCTGGATGAACAGAAAAATCATCATCAGCAAGAAGTTGACAGTATCATTAAAGAACATGAGATATCTATCCAGAGAACTGAGAAGGCATTAAAAGATCAAATTAATCAACTTGAGCTTCTCTTGAAGGAAAAGGACAAGCATCTGGAACAGCGTCCGGCTCACGTAGAAAATTTAGAGGCAGATATTAAAAGATCTGAAGGGGAACTCCAGAAGGCATCTGCTAAGCTGGATCTGTTTCAGTCATACCAGAGCACCACAGATGAGCAAACCAAAGCATGTGAGAAACAGTTGACCCAATTACAGCAGAAATTGTTGGATTTGGAAACAGAAAGAATTCTTCTTACCAAGCAGGTAGCTGAAGTTCAAACACAAAAGAAAGATACTTGTATTGACTCAGATACTCAAAAATTCCAGATGTGGGACATAATGTACCAACTTGAAAACCAGAACAGTGAAATGGAACAAAAAATAAAATCTTTAACCCAACTGTATGAGTCATCAAAGCAAATCTTGATGGAAAAGGAAAATATAATTTTACAAATGAAAGAAGGACAGAGCAAAGAAATTGAGACACTCACACAGAAATTGTCAGCCAAAGAGGACAGTATTCGTATTTTACATGAGGAATATGAAAGCAAATTTAAAAATCAAGAAAAAAAGATGGAAAAAATTAAGCAGAAATCAAAGGAGATGCAAGAAACGTTAAAGAAGAAATTGTTGGATCAGGAAGCCAAACTTAAAAAAGAGCTTGAAAATACTGTTCTAGAGCTTAGTCAGAAAGAAAAACAGTTCAATGCCAAAGTGTTGGAAATGGCACAGGCTAACTCAGCTGGAATCAATGATGCAGTGTCAAGACTGGAAACAAACCAAAAGGAGCAAATAGAAAGTCTTACCGAGGTTCATCAGCGAGAACTCAATGATGTCATATCAATTTGGGAAAAGAAACTTAATCAGCAAACTGAAGAACTTCAGGAAAAACATGAAATGCAGTTACAGGAGAAAGCACAAGAAGTAGCAGAATTGAAGCAGAAGATCCTCATATTTGGGTGTGAAAAAGAAGAGATGAACAAGGAAATAACGTGGCTGAAGGAGGAGGGTGTTAAGCAGGATACAACATTAAATGAATTACAGGAACAATTAAAGCAGAAGTCTGTTCATATCGATACTCTCTCACAAAATGAAACTAAACTGAAAGCACAACTTGAAAAGCTGGAGGTTGACTTGAATCATTCTCTGAAGGAAAACACTTTTCTTCAAGAGCAGTTAGTTGAACTGAAGATGCTGGCAGAAAAAGATAAGCGTAGGATTTCTGAGTTGACTGATAAGTTGAAAACCACAGATGAAGAACTCCAGAGATTGAAATCTTCACATGAAAGAAGTAACAAAAGCCTAGAGGACAAAAGCTTGGAATTCAAAAAACTCTCCCAGGAACTAGCAATTCAGCTAGATATTTGCTGTAAGAAAACTGAAGCCTTACTGGAAGCTAAAACAAATGAGCTAATCAACATTAGTAGCAGTAAAACAAAGGCCATTCTCTCTAGGATTTCCCATTGTCAACACCACACAGGTAAAGTTAAGGAGGCACTATTAATGAAAACCTGCAAAGTTTCTGAATTAGAGGCACAACTTAGACAACTGACAGAGGAGCAAAATACGCTAAATATTTCTTTTCAACAGGCTACCCGTCAGTTAGAAGAAAAAGAAAATCAAATTAAGAGCATGAGGGCTGATATTGATGGTCTTGTAACAGAAAAAGAAGCCCTACAGAAGGAAGGAGGCAATCAGCAACAGGCTGCTTCTGAAAAGGAGTCTTGTATCACACAGTTGAAGAAAGAGTTATCTGAAAACATCAATGCTGTCACATTGATGAAAGAAGAGCTTAAAGAAAAAAAATCTGAGATTAGCAATCTTAATAAACAACTAACTGATTTGAACATTCAACTTCAAAATAGTATCAGCCTAACTGAAAAAGAAGCAGCCATTTCATCACTAAGTAAGCAATATGATGAAGAAAAACGTGCATTGCTGGATCAGGTGCAGGATTTATCTTTGAAAGCTGATACTCTGTGTAAAGAGAAAATTTCTGCTCTTGAACAGGTAGATCACTCGTCCAATAAATTCTCAGAATGGAAGAAGAAAGCACAGTCAAAATTTACGCAGTATCAAAACACTATTAAAGAATTACAGATGCTACTTGAGTTAAAAACAAAGGAAGCACATGAAAAGGATGAGCAGATAAATTCACTGAAGGAAGAGCTTGATCAGCAAAATAAAAGATATGAATGTTTAAAGGATGAAATGGAAGATAAGAAAAGCAAGATGGAGAAAAAGGAGTATAATTTAGAGACCGAGTTAAAGACTCACACAGCAAGAATTGTGGAATTAGAGGACCATATCACCCAGAAAACAAATGAAATCGAGTCCTTAAGTGAAGTTCTTAAAAGTTACAATCAACAAAAGGATATTGAGCAGAAAGAATTGGTTCAGAAACTTCAGCGGTTTCAAGAGTTAGGAGAAGAAAAGGACAACAGAGTTAAAGAAGCTGAGGAAAAAGTTTTAAGACTTGAAAAGCAAGTGTCTTCCATGAAAGCTGAACTTGAAACTAGGAAGAAAGAATTGGAACATGTGAATTCAAGTGTGAAAAGCAAAGAAGAGGAGTTACAGGCACTGGAAAATAGACTTGAATTAGAAAGTGCAGCAAAATTAGCAGAACTGAAGAAAAAAGCTGAACAAAAAATTGCTGCCATTAAGAAGCAGTTGTTATCGCAAATGGAAGAGAAAGAACAGCAATATAAAAAAGGTACAGAAAGCCATTTGAATGAGCTAAATGCAAAATTGCAGGAAAGAGAGAGGGAAGTTCACATCTTGGAAGAAAAACTTAAATCAGTGGAAAGTTCACCACAATCAGAAGCACCAGTTGTACCCAGATCAGCAAAAAATGTGGAAGCATGTACCGAGCAAGAAGAAGCAGATTCCCAAGGCTGTGTGCAGAAAGCGTACGAAGAAAAAATCAGTGTTTTACAAAGAAATTTAACTGAAAAAGAACAGCTATTGCAGAGGCTAGAGCAGGAAAAAGAAGAGGCAGTTTCTTCTCATTCTGAAATGCAATGCAAATACCAGGAGCTCTTAATAAAGTTGGAACGTGCTGAAGGAAAGCAACATGAGGATCAAGTTATAATAGATCATCTTCAAGAAGAACTTGAGGAAAAAAACAAGAAATATTCCTTGATGGTATCCCAGCATGCAGAAGAAGAGAGATGTAAAAATAACATAGGGGCAAAGCAAAATTTAGAAAATGTTGTCCAGAAAAGCCTCCAGGAAAAGGAAGTAACCTGTCAGATCTTGGAGCAAAAGATAAAGGAACTGGATGCCTGCTTAGTAAGAGAGAAGGAAGTACATAGAGGTGAAATGGAAGAGTTGACCTCAAAATATGAAAAATTACAGGCTTTACAACAGCAGATGGATGAAAAAAATAATCCTACTGAAGTTTTGGAAGAAAGTACTGAAGAAAAGTCCAAATCACATGTGATCCAACCCGAATTGCTTAGTCACACAGAAGCCCAGCACAATGACCTGGAGTTTAAATTAGCAGATGCAGAGCGGGAGAAACAGAAACTGAGCAAGGAGATCGCGAGATTGCAGAAAGATCTCCGAATGTTAAGGAAGGAGCATCAGCAAGAATTGGATATACTAAAGAAAGAATGTGAACAAGAAATGCAAGAGAAAATCAAGTAAGTTTTATTTCAGCATGAGTATTTTTAAAGCAGTCCTCCTTAATTACGCCTCCTTTTTAGTGCCTAATATAGTTATTTTAAATATTTGGATAAGTTTCACCTATTCAAAGTATTAAACATAAATCTGATAAGCTAAATAGAATGAGAAATAAAAACGATTTGGGCAAGAGGCATTGTTATTCCATGCCCATTTAGGGAGGAAAAATCTTTTCTCGTATGTAGGATTGTGATTATTAAGGTACATATCCAAGTAATTATTTTCTTTTTGTTTTACTATTTTAATATTAGCATTATTATTATATAACATAGATGTGTATGGTGAAAATTTAAAGTGAAAAGTAAAAATTATCCAATCCCCAGGACAGCTACCTAGAGGTAATCATAGATTACATATTCCTGCAGAAGTTTTTTGTCCTAGAATGCACACGTGTGCATGCCTGCGCTCTCTTTCTCTCTCTCTCTCTCTCTCTCTCTTTTTTTTTTTTTTGTGAGACAGAGTCTCACTCTGTTGCCCAGGGTAGAGTGCCGTGGCGTGGCGTCAGGCTAGCTCATAGCAACCTCAAACTCCTGGGCTCAAGCAATCCTTCAAGCAAGCCTCCCGAGTAGCTAGGACTACAGGCTTGCGCCACCATGCCCAGCTAATGTTTTCTATATATTTTTAGTTGTCCAGCTAATTTCTTTCTATTTTTTAGTAGAGACGGGGGGGTCTCGCTCTTGCTCAGGCTGGTCTCAAACTCCTGACCTTGAGCGATCCTCCTGCCTTGGCCTCCCAGAGTGCTAGGAATACAAGCGTGAGCCACTGCGCCCAGCCCTTCTCTCGTTCTTAAAAGTGTTTTCATACCTGTGAGAGCATACTGTATGTACTGTTTTGAAGACCAGGTAACTCTTTGCAACTTGTTCTTTGTGTGGCAGCAGTTAACTCTTTACATTTTTGTTACTCAGACAGGAGCAGGAAGATCTTGAATTGAAGCACAATTCCACATTAAAACAGCTGATGAGGGAGTTTAATACACAGCTGGCACAAAAGGAACAGGAGCTGGAAATGACCATAAAAGAAACTATCAGTAAGTAAAACTTTAAATTCAGTAAGGAACGAATCAGTAGAGAGTATAATTTAAGCCCATTCTTTTTGCACTTGTTGTAAGTGCTTTAAGTTATTAAACTGGAGAATAAATGATCCTTGCCCGAGAATGTTCTTTAATGGGAACTTTTGCTCAGGGAGAGGGTACATTTGATCACTGGTGGGCCGGGTGTCTCATTAAGCATCTTGAAATGATTATATAAAATTATATTTTATCAAAATTAATTTGGAGTGAGGGTTCTTACTGAAATTGGAATATAAATGTTAACTCTTGACTAATGTGTGTTCTTGTGTATATGTGTTCATTTTTATTTATTAGATAAGGCCCAGGAGGTGGAGGCTGAACTTTTGGAAAGCCATCAAGAAGAGACAAATCAGTTACATAAAAAAATTGCAGAGAAAGATGACGATCTAAAAAGAACAGCTAGAAGATATGAAGAAATCCTTGATGTACCTTATTTTCTCTCTCTCTTTTAATTTTGAAATTTAGCTATAATAGATTTAATGATAGTGCTGAAGATTTCCTATTTTTCTAATATAAAGGATTTTCTGGGGGCTCAATATTGTATAATAATATGTTGGTACTTTTATAGTATATGCAGATTTATAAAGTCTGATTGATTTCTGCCAGGATTGTAGTTTCCTGATCAGATTCTGCTAACCAGGCGGTACAGTCCACTTGCTGGTATTAAGGCAACAGTGAGTTACTAAGGGGAAGAATAGATTCTCTTTCCCATCTTCCTCATAGATTCATACTGAAGTGTGAGAGAACCAGACTAAGAATTGAGAGCTTGCGCTTGTGTGAAGTCTAGGTAATGGGATAGTTAGTGTGTCTGAGTGTGGCTGCTTAACTTAGCTGGTATCTTTCTGGGTGGGCCAGTTAACTTTACTCCATCCCTACTGAATTTGTCGGGTTTTTATTGGTCTCAAGGGAGAAAAGAGATGGGGAACAAAATGGAATGCATCAACCAAATCTTTTATATTTAGTAGAAGATTAGTTCAAAGTACTTATTCTACTAATGCCACATTGTCATTAGTAGAGTAGGATAAGCTGTAAAGATATGCTGTGAAGATAAACGATGAATGCTAGTGAGTACTTTGGACTCTAAGAACATTTTCAAAAGTAAAACAATGTAATTATTCTTGCTTGGGTTACAGATTCTTTAGTTACTCCAAGCCTTATTTCACTGTATGCCAAGAAACATTTGACGATTAAGAATGCATGAATCAGAGAATCATGCCTCTGCTGACTATGTCAGCAATAGAAGTCTGAGCCAGGAACAGATTCTAATAAAAATTATTTTAAATGTAATTAAAATAGCTAAAAATTCCAGGATATGACACACACCTATAAATGCTGCCTTTTGTAATTTTTGAGCTTTAAATCTCATTATGAAAAGATTTAAATAATTTTGCATTTTCTTATACTTCCATAGAGTATACATGTGCTAAGTTTTAAAAAATGCTATTACTTCTCGAATGCCTAGAGAATGTTGGAATTGAAAGATACATGAAAGTTAGTTTAGTTCTGTCTTCTGGGTTTTGTTTTATTTTTTTTTTTGACAGTGAAAAGCAAGTTCAGCATAGTGAAGTGATTTCTCTAAAACTGTATAGTGAGTGGGAGAGCAGTGATTCTTCATTATCTTCATATACTTAATTTAAAAAAAGACTTGTCCCTAAGAAAGGAACTTGGAGAAGGCGAGATATTTATCATGGATAATCAAGTCAAGGAGTTTGATTTTCAGGGCTGTGCCAGAGCTCAGAGTTCCTTTTGGTAACCCACTTTCTCTATCTCTGGATATGTAGGGTAGCAGATAGTAGACTTTTCAAGGGTCATGACAAACCTCGGTAGGTGGAGGGGTGAGGGAAAAGGGAGACAGGTAACCACAGGCCCTCTGGCATGGTTCCTCCTTCATAATCTACTGTGTATTAGGGAAACTAAGGATATTGTCCACCAAGCTTCAGGCTTGGAGTAGTAGAGCAAGTGGGTAGGAAGTGGAGGGTAGGCAAGGGAATGGCGTGGACTCTTCCCCAAGCCCCTTTTTGTGCCTTGGACCAGCACTGTCTGTTAGAAATATATATATATTTTTTTTCTTTTTGTTTATTTAACCGGTTCATGGCCTGTTATGTCTGTTAGAAATATAATGCAAGAAGCAAATGTGAGCCACATTGTAATTTAAAGCTTTCTAGTAGCCCCATTGAAAATAAAAAGAAAACAGGTGAACTTTATTAGTAATGGATGTTAACTAACTGAATAAAACCAAGAGTAGTATTTCAACATGTAGTCAGTATGAAAATTTATATATATATATATTCTTTGAAATTCCCTTTTTTTAAAATATTTCATCTCAGTTTGGACTAGCCACATTTCAAGTGCTCACTAGCCACAGTTTTATGGTGGCTAGTGGCTACTGAATTGGATCGTGTAGCCTTAGACTTTTAACTGCCAAGACTAGGGCTGACTTTGTAATTAAACAGGCAGTCCCCCTCTAAACACTCCAAATACATACTTTATCTTGAAAAACATTTTTTGAAAATACAAATACTAGTGAAAAGGGTTATTAGCAATTCTCAGCAAATGCCATATTGCTTTGATTCTGAGACTTATTTTCTACTGTTCTTCCATTTAAAAATTTCTGGAATTAGAGTCTTATGTGGGAGTTGTATGTATTATGTAGTGGTGTTTTTTTTCCCCTTCTGAAAAGCTCTTATCAGATTGATGATCCGTCTCAATGATGACATTGTAGAATGCTGTATGTTTGTCATCTATTAACATAATTCTGTGATTTGTTAGTAGCAAATTTGAGCACAGAGACATTTCATTTTCCTGCCTTTCCTATCTTAGATAATATTCTTACCATTCCTCTATCTGAAGAAGCTGGAAACTTTTGTCATCCTGGATTTTCACCCCCTATCTCCCTAAGCATCTCACACATATGTATCCACCTGCCTATTTGGACATGAAATCCTTATATCCTCAGCACAATATCCAAGATATGGAGGGCTCTCACTATGTGGTTTTTCATTTAATCCTATTGCCTGTTCCTCTACTTGCAACTCCATGCTACTACCACAGTCTGGTCTGCCATCTGTCATCTTTCATCTGGTTGTGTTAATGTCTCACCTGGTTCCTTTGCTGCAGTCTTTTCCGTAATGTATTCGTCTGTCAGAGTCATTTTCTTTCTTGAAAAAAAAGTGTGGTATTTTACTTCTACTCTTAACTATGTGCAGTGGCTTCCCACTGTCCCAGTGATACCTCCTCCAGTTCAGTCTGTGTTCCAGCCAAACTCAGCCTTAGCTTATTCTTCACCATATTTTACCTTTGCTCATACTTCTCTGTGTGCCGAAAATCACTTTCCCAAGCTTTATGAATTAATGTAGGCATTATTGTCTCTCTTTTGGCTTTTTTTTAAAAAAAGTTTTATATTCAGAAAAAAATTTTATTTACTTGCTTATTTATTAATACTTAGTGTCTTGCTCTGTTGCCTGGGCTAGAGTGCAGTGGCATCATCATAGCTCACTATGGGCTCAAGCAATCCTCCTACCTCAGCCTCCCAAGTAGCTACGACTACAGGTACATGCCACCATGCCCAGCTAATTTTTAAATTTTTTATAGAGACAGGGTCTTGTTATGTTGCTCAGGCTGGTCTTGAAATCCTGGGCTCAAGCAGTCTTCCTGCTTCGGTCTCCCAAAGTGCTGGAATTATAGGCATGAACCATCATGCCTTGTCTATATTCAGAGAAAAATTTTGAATCAAATGTATTCACATGGGTTAAAGATCAAAATAATATTAAAAAGTATAGTCTGAGAATGGTATGCATGTATAATGAAAGTTGTACCTATTCTGTGTTCTGCCTCCTCTCCCCCTACCTCCTCCACAGGCAGCCATTAGCATCTTGTGTAATATTCCAGTGTTTCCTTATGCAAGCAGAAAGAAAAATCAAATATGTTCTTTTTTTTTTTTTTTTTTTTTTGAGACAGAGTCTTGCTCTGTTGCCCTGGCTAGTGTGCTGTGGCAGCAGCCTAGCTCACAGCAACCTCAAACTCCTGGGCTCAAGCAATCCTACTGCCTTCAGCCTCCCAAGTAGCTGGGACTACAGGCGTGTGCCACCATGCCTGGCTCATTTTTTATATATATATTTTTAGTTGTCCAGATCATTTCTTTCTATTTTTAGTAGAGACGGGGTCTCGCTCTTGCTCAGGCTGGTCTCGAACTCCTGAGCTCAAACAGTCCATCTGCCTCGGCCTCCCAGAGTGCTAGGATTACAGGCGTGAGCCACAGCGCCCAGCCTGAAATATGTTGTTATTTTTTTCCCTTTCCTACTCAAAAGGTAGCTTTTTGGATATACTTTTCTACATCATAGATTTTTCAACTATTTTTTTGAAACCCCTTAAATATAATTGATTACATCTATGTTCCTCATTTATGCTTCTTACTCATCTATATTTGTTACTTCACTTGTAATATGTAATTTTCGTGATACAAACATAGGTGTGTAGGAATGTATTAATGAATCTGTCCTCTCCCTTAGACTGTAAGCATTTTGTGGGCAGAGATTTTGTTGTTCGTCTCTAGTCTTGAGAACCTAGCCCAGTACCTGGCACATACTAGATACTTGGTAAATTTGAAGCTGACACATGGTAGGCAGGGAAGAATTCATTTGGGAAGACAGCGTGGTGACATCTCAAAAGAGGAGTTGGGCACTCATAAGGGAGCTTACCTAACAGCCTAGTACTAACCTCAGAGTAGTCTCATTGGGAGAGTAGCTCCGAAAGCTACATTAGATACAAAACAGGTTTATTTTTAACATCGACTGTATTCGAGTGATTTGGCTTTGGCATTAATAACTGTCTTTAACACATAATCTCCATGTGTGTGCATAAAGATTCAATTTAACTGGTTTTTCTTACTGTTTTTACTTCAAAGCAGCAATACTTTTTCAGAAAGCAGACTAGAAAGCTTTCACAAAGGATATTATAGAACTATTTCTTAAATTAGAAATAACACATCAGATATTTTCTAATTCTTAGAGGACTTGCTTTAGATTGATATATCCCATTGCTGTTAAAGGAAATGTCAGACATAGCTAATTGTCATATTAAAATCTGGGCCTAACTAAATAAGTAGCCATAGAATTGATCCCTTTGAACAAGGCTAAACCACATTGACACAGACAGCCACACAAGCAATGCCATGATAGAATAAAAATAGAACGAGGGAGGGGATATTTTTACAATTTCTGGTTGATGGTGTTTTAGAGATAGAGGCCAGGTTAATGTATTCCTCCGTGGACAGACATCTAAGGAGGCTAGTTACTGAGATCTCTGCTTATGTTGAGAGAAGGAGTTTGGTTTTTTTTTTTTTCAATTACTCTTAAGAAAGTTTCATGTCAAGTAGTATTTAAAATTAAATTTTCCAAGTATCCTTTGGTTCATTGCTTTATTTTATGCTGTCGGGCTTAATAGTCTGGTTTTATTTGTTTTTGAGAATGATGTTTCTTGTGTTTGGCAACTCAGTATCTGTTAAAATCAGTTAGCTGTTTATGGTTGTTTTTCCTGTTAAGTCTCTTACTCAGCAAACACTTGTCCTCATTACTCAAATCAGATCAATATTCCAAATGTTCTTTTAGCACAGAGGTTATTGCAAGATTTATAAGAGTGAAGAGAAGTCTGGATTGCTCTGTATAATAAATTGTAGTAATTACCAAGAGAAATGAAGGGATGTAAGAATGGACAACAGCCTTTTACCAGAGTGGTCAAAACAGAAGAGAGGGCAATTTGTATGCCAAATTTTATAAGTAGCATCATTGGACCCTTAAGTTACATATTGCTTTTTCTAGTTCAGCCTTGTCTGTTTTTTGCAAAGTTTGGGGCAAAGGGAGATTGATTACATTGGTTACCAACACATTGGACAGTAACTATTTTTTTTTCAAAAATAGATTTTAGCTGAACATTTTACCCCAAACAACTGCTGATGTGGTTTGGGGGCAGATATATAGATGTACAGGTTTGTAGAACTAGGACAAAGGACCATCTGTTGATTTATGCCACCTATCCAAAGGGGGCAAAAAACCAAACTCCACAACATCTTGTGACCAGTACGTTGCCAGAAAATATTAATGAATATTTTCTGGAAATTAAATTCCAATAATAGAAAAGGCTGAAGTCTTAAAACATAGGATTTGTATTGTAGTTGTGTCCCAATTGTGTTATACACCTAATTGCTGCTTAAAGCTGGGAACCCTAGTTGAAGGGGAAAGAAACAGCTTGATGAGCTTTTCAGGGTAAGGACAAAGGGAGTGAGGGTGGAAAAGAGGACATCTAGGAATAATGAGCAGCATTGAGAAGGACTTGGAGTTAAAAGTGGGGCATGAAGGAAAGTGTTTTGAGCAGAGTGATGAATTAAAATAAAAACAATAGGGTGGTGTGTCTCAAAAACTTAGTGTTTATTTCTCCTATAGAGGTGGTTTTCTCTATGCCATGTTGCCTCTCTACAGCGTTCTTTTGATATGTTTATTGACATGTTATTATTTTATTCGGAAGGCTCGTGAAGAAGAAATGACTGCAAAAGTAATGGACCTGCAGACTGAACTTGAGGAGCTGCAGAAGAAATATCAGCAAAAGCTACAGCAGGAGGAGAACCCTGGCAATGATCATGTGAGAGGAATTTGAGTTTGCTACACGTTTCTTGAGAACATTGTCATTTCCATGATTTGACATGTTTGCTAACACGCATACGTATTTATCTCACTTAATCCTAGCAAAAACCTTTTGAGAGAGATTCTTGCCTCCATTTTATAGACAGTGAAACTAAGGTTCACAGAGGTTAAATAAAATGTTTAAGCTTACAGAATAAATGTTGTACTGGGAATAAACCCAATCTACCAGACTTAAAAACCTAGTGCTTCTTGGTCTTTTCCATGGAAAGGAAAGCAGAGAAGAGTGAAAAATACAGACCTGGGGCATAGCCAGAAATGGTGCATAGCAAGTATGATTTTTTAGATATAAACAATTTTGTGCTAAAAAGTCATATAAATTTTATGTTTTACTCTGTAATGTATCCTTAGTTGCAGTCACATAAAAATGATATTTTTAGTTATGTACTTTTAAGAAAAACGATTTCTGTCTTTCTTCTTGGTTAGTGGATCAGATGCAAATACAATGGGATGATTTTGGAAAATTGGACTGAATTCAAAGAGAGCTGGCCCTGCATATCTTAGACATTTAAAAAAAATAACCCCAATCTTTAAGTAAAATTAACACTATGAAAGATAGACCATGTTTACCCTGTGGCTTCTTGTCCCATTGTGCACCCCAACAAGTGCACACCCACAGGACATGTGGACCCCAATTTGAAAAGGCCGATAGTGTATTGTTCCACTTCCTAAAATGTTGCCACTCATTTGGGATGGTCTTTTCATAGCGTAGTCATGAAGTAATGGAAAGTGAGTAGACACTGTTCATGAACTTATCCTTGAGAGGCTTCGTTATGGAACGTCCGTTATCAGATAACAATTTTTTAGACAACCAATTACATGGATCACCTTCCCAAAGTGCAGAGAAGAGGCCTTTATAAAGAGGTTTGCTACGCTGTGCCACGTGGTAGGTATATCTCAGTTATAAGCACTGAGCAAGCTTAGCAGACCATTTCTCTGTTTTTTTAATAGCTCTTTTTTCTTTATTTTTTTTTAAGAGACAGGATCTCACTCTGTTGCCCAGGCTGGAATACAGTGGGGTGATCATAGCTCACTGTAACCTTGAACTCCTGGGCTCAAGCGGTCCTCACACCTCAGCTTCCCAAAGTGCTGGGGTTATAGGCATGAGCCACCGTGCTCAGCATTTAATAGCTATTAAATTAGTTCTGTATGTATGTATTTACTTATGCTATTTGGTCATGACTTGAATATACTAGTTGCTATTAAATACTATTCCTATGAGAAAATACACATATTTCACTAACACGAACTTTTCCTTAGTATCAAAGTAAGTATTAATGTTGCATATAGTGGCATTTTGAACTGTGTTGGGATGGCATAGAGTACCGACATGTTGTGAAATTACTGTTCAGAAGGACTTCTGAGCCCTTTCCCTTGTGTCATAAGAAAGAGAAAATATCCTTAATTACTTCTACTCTAAAAAATATTTTTCCATTGTATTTTTCATGAGTTTTTATCCTTTTCCTCTTGAGCATCTTTTGGTGCTTCTGGATATCTTAATTTGCTTACCAGTGTGAGTTTGATGAAAAATAATTTGCGATTGCAGCTCAGAGTGGATTCCCAGAAATAGTGCTTCAGAAATTTCCCTAAAGGGTTTATGTGCTTTAAATAGATGTTAATCTTTAATTATTTAAAATTATACAAATAATAGTACATATTCTTGTTGTAAAAGGGGTAATACAGAAGTATACAGAATAAAACCCTCCTTGGTGGGTACCTCCCTTCCCAGGTGGTAATAATCATGGTTAGTTGTTTGGTGAGTGACCTTCAGTTTTTTTTTTCTCTGTGTTTACCTATGTTTGTGTATATGTGTACTATAATATTTTGTATAACAAAATAGAACATTTGTTTAAAAGCAAATATTTAAAGTTGCCTTATCTCAAATCTGACCACTCCCTTAAGACTATAACACTGACTTCTTATTTCCTTGTATTTTTATATTACTCGATTTTATTGTTTCTTTACTTATAGATTTTATTGTATATACTCACTTTTTTTTTCTTTTCCATTTTCAGGTAACAATTATGGAGCTACAGGTAAGACTAATTCTTCTTTGAATTTCACCGAAGGTTGTGCATTTTAGGAGCATTCTGTTTTATAAGTTAAAACATAAAGAGGCTGTTTTAACAAGGAAAAATTTCCAAGCAGTACAGAAATGTGTCCATGCAATAATGAAACCCATATGCACTTCAGATCTGACTTTTTGTTTTTTCAGACACAATTAGCACAGAAGACGACTCTAATCAGTGATTCAAAATTGAAAGAGCAAGAGTTCAGAGAACAGGTACAGCCTAGTTGGTACCTTTTATTTTGAACTAAATTTATGTTAGTATGTACTTGGATATTCTTGTGTCTTACATGAGAAAGTTTATTTCCAAATCCAAAGGTGCTAGAGCCTATCTCCATAAATTCATGATCACATATATTTAAACAAAAATATATTCATCGCTTTATTTCCAGTGCATAACATTTTGGATAACAATTTGTGGTTGTATAATTTGTAATAATTTAAGTTCTAAAAGGAAGTTATTTTTATCAGAGAAAAAAATACATTGGCATCAATCTTTGTTAAGATTTTTCCAAGTGGTTAAATTGTCCTAATTTAATATGATTTATCCATATGTTATCCATGGACAGTATATGTCCACAGTTTAAATGGGACTATGTATATACTTTTTCAAGGATGCACAAATACACACACACCAGTATATGTGGTGCATGATCTTTAGTAAAGTCTTTTTCTAAACTCTGGAGACATAATGGCTCAAGTCAGCAGGCTAAGTTTGAAGGCTTCATCTCCAGGGTTTTTCCAGTTCTTTTAAAATTCATACAGGCAAAAATCTTGATATTGTTGAAACTGGGTGATAGGTGGTATGTAGGCATTAATTGTACTGTACTTTCTTTGAATATATTTGAAATTTTTCATATTTTTAAAAATTTCATAAAAATAGGTACTAAGTCCCAATTTAACTTTTTTTCTGTTTCCCCAGTGGTTCAGCTTTTTAAATCTATTCTCAAGATTACTGCTTTAAAATTCTTCTTTTAACATCCTCAAATTGTAGAAACTATCTTAGTGTAACAATTTTTGCGTTAGTTATTTTTATTGTGGGGAGATACACATAAAAGTTACCATTGTAATCATTTTAAAGTATACAATTCATTGACATTTAATTTAGTTCATTGACATTTAGTTCATTTACAATGTTATGAAACCATTATCTAGTTCCAGAATGTTTCATCACCCCAAAAGAAAACCCACATCCAATAAGCAGTCACTTCCCACTACCTCTTCCTCCTAACCCCTGGCAACCACTAATTTGCTTTCTGTCTCTATGGATTTGCCTATTCTGGGTGTTTCATATAAATGGAATCATGCAACACATGAACATTTTATGTCTGGCTTTTTTTACTTAATGTTTTCAAGATTCATTCATGTTGTAGCATTTATCAATATTGACTTTATTGCTTTTTATGGCTGAATAAGATCTCATTGTATGGATATACTACATTTTGTCCATTCATCAATGATGGACATTTGGGTTGTTTCTACCTTTTTTCACTGTAACAAACAGTGCTGTTAGGAAAATTTGTTTACAGGTTTTTGTTTGAACACCATTTTGCAATAATTTTGGGTGTATACCCAGGAGTGAAATTGCTGGATCATATGATAATTCTTTCTATGTTTAGCCTTTTGAAGAACTGCCAAACTGTTTTCCATAGTGGCTGTACCATTTTACATTACCATCAACAAAGTGTAAGGACCCCAATGTCTTCCCATCCTCGCCAACAAGCTTTTGATTATTGCCATCCTAGTCAGTATGAACTAATATCTCATTGTGGTTTTAATTTGCAGTTCTCTAATGACCAATGATATTGAGCATCTTTTATTTGCTTGTTGGCTCTTTGGAACAATGTCTTTTCAAGTCCTCTGCCCATTTTTTAGTTGGGTTGTCTTTTCGTTGCTGAGATATAAGTGCTGTTTATGTATTCTAGATACAAATCCCTGATCAGATATATGATTTGCAAATATTTTCTCTCATTCTGTAGGTTTTCTTCACTTTCTTGATAGTGTCCTTCGATGCACAAAGGTTTCTAATTTTAGTAATATACAGTTTATGTATTTTTTCTTTTGTCTGTGCTTTTGGTGTTAATTTGTTTTATTTGCCTATATTCTTTTTTAAATTTTATACATATATACATATTTTTTAGGCTAATCAAGCGAAGCAGTAAGAGTGGAGAAGGAACAAAGGAATCTGTAACTAGTTGTGATCAATTAGTCGTATATATTCTATCTTAACCGTCAAAAAGTCTAGTGGCTCAGCAATCCTTTTTTCTTACATATGGTTTCCATATGAATCTTATGGTTTGAATATTTGTTATTTTTAGATTCACAATTTAGAAGACCGTTTGAAGAAATACGAAAAGAATGTATATGGAACAACTGTGGGGACACCTTACAAAGGTAAGAATGATTTCTCATATCATGTTATCCATGGTTGTCTTTTATTGGTGGATTTATGGATGATTTTTATTTTTGTCTTTGCTAATCTATATTTTTTTCTCATGTTTAAATTATTTAATTTATTTTTTCTTAATAGGCAAATGTATATATTGTGCACATCATGTTTTAAAATATATATATTTGGAATGGCTAAATTGGGCTAACAGTGCATTACCTTAGATACTTAACCATTTTTTGTGGTGAAAACAATTAAAATCTACTCTCTTAGCAATTTTCAAGAATACTTTGTTATTAACTATAGTCACCATATTGTATTAATACAATAGATCTCTTGAACATATTCCTCCTATCTAACTGACATTTCATATCCTTTGAACAACATCTTCCCACCCCCCACAGTCCATGGTAACCACCATTCTACTCTGCTGCTGTGAGTTCAACTTTTTTAGATTCCACGTATAAGTGAGATCGTGTGGTATTTGCCTCTCTGTGCCTGCCTTATTTCACTTAACATAATCTCCTCTAGTTTCATTCATGTTGTCCCAAATGACAGGATTTTCTTTTTTAAGGCTGAATAGTATTCCATCACGGCTAATCTGTATTCTTTACAGTGAATATATTTTACCTTTGTTATTTTAACAGCTAATTTTAAGGAAAGAAGAATAGCAATTTAAACTAAAACTTAATGCACATTTGTTGTTTATTTAAAAAAATGAATCAGTGTTGCAGTACATAAGTGAAATTGCAAGTTTCTATTTTATTCTTCACTCTTCACATGCACCCAGTTCACAATTTATGTGTATTTTTCCAGACTCTTATGTATTTATGGAAACATTTCTATCATCCACATCCATATCCACACACTTACATGTTTTAGATGCTTCCTGGTTTTTACTATAATAATTCTGTAATTACTAATTTTAAACCAGGATTTAAGGAGAAAATAATTTCATTAAAATTCTTATATTCAAGACAGGGAAGGATGACTTTTCTCTTGATTTAAATAGAGTATTTCTTTTGCAAAGGGATTTTTTAAATTGAAAATCAATTTCAATTTTTTTTTTCTTTTTGACACACCACATTTCAAATTACAAAGGGTTTTAAAGATGAGCTTGAGTCTTTATGTAGTGCTTCTCGAGATAATCATGATCTTTGAATATTCTTACAGCAATTATACATTCTCTAAAGCTCACTTTGCCTCACTGTATTAAGAATTGTTTTATTTTGCCAGATATTTTGTAAACCTTTCTGTTTGCTCACGGGAATCACAAGGGTAGCAGTCAAAGCCATTTAGCAGTCTTTTGTGTTTTTGAAAGCTCTTACTCATTACTATGAAATAACGTAAGATACTGTATAATTTTTAAGTAAATTGAAGGGCTTGCTTTGGATTCTGTCCAAACTGGTGCTCCTCCAAGAGAAGTAAAAACCAACCTGGAAGTTTCCTACACTTACTGCAGAGGTGATTCTTCCTGCAAAGATTATTCACCACAGCTAAGTCACTGTATGTGATTCTCAGCATAGAACCATAGGCTGGATCAGTGCTCAGCAGTGCTTAGAGAATTGTATTGATTCTTTTTGTTAATTTCAACTTAATTTCATACATAATTTTCTTTTTTTCTCAATTTTATGAATACTCACATAGGAACAGTTTATTTAATATCTAATACATATATAATCCTAAGTGCCAGGCATAGGCATTATTATAAACAAATTTTGTGTATCAATTCATTTAAACCCAAGCAATCTGGTGGAATATGCACATTAATCTCTTTACCATGCTGCCTCTTTAAAAAGTAAGAATACAATGAGCACCTACCATGCAGGAAGAAATAAAAGATTAACCTTTTTTAGAAGCCCCTGTATCTGGCTGTATAATATCTTTATCCCTCTTGTCATTCTAACTTGTTTTCTCTGACTTTATGTTAATTATTCTCTTGTTCTTCTCTATCATTTACCACCATGTATATATTTTCAAGCAATATTTTGTTAAGATTTTGCTTGTTTTGCAACTTGATGTAGTGCAGCACACTGTAAGTCTTCTCACATGACCTATTTGGTTTTATTGCTTAATAATAAGGTTTGAGTGTCAGCTGTGTTGTGTGTAGCTGTGGTTCACTCATTTCCATTATATTAATTTTGTACATTCTTGTTCATGTTTCTTAGTACACATACGAAAGATTTTTTTTAGAATATACAACTAGGAGTAGAATTGCTGGGTCATAGGTTATGAACATTTTTGTGCATATCCTGTACTAGGTTAAGCCAAACTGTTTTCTTTATTTTTTTGTACTAATCTCCACTTCCATTAGTAGGGGGTGAGATATCTGTCTCACCACTCCAGTTCCTCATCAGTGCTGGATATATTAAGGCTCTTTAATGTTTCGCTGATCTAAATTCGGAGTAATGATATCTCATGATTTTCACTGCATTTCTCTTATTAGTAATAGATTCAGGATCGTATTTGTTCGGTCATTTGTTTATTCGTTCATTTTAGAGATGTGTATTTCTTCTTTTATGAACTGCCTATCCATATCTTCCATGTCTTAAAATTAGGTTATTCGTCATTTTTTTATTTGATTTATCAGTTACGTATGTTGCCAAGGTCTTGTACTAGCTGGTATCTTCTTTTTCTGTTAATGTCTCTCTTTTAAATTTTTTGTTACAGAATTTTTTAGACATATTGCAAGTAGTGAGTATAATATATAATGAACACTCATGTACACTTCACCCAACTTCAACAATTATTAAGACATAGCCAATCTTGTTTCATTTGTACTGTAAACTTTTCTATCCTTGGTCTATTGGATCATTTTAAAGGAAGTCCTAGATATCATAGCTTATCATTTTATATGTAAATATTTCAATATGGATGTCTACAAAGGATTCTTTAAAAGTAAACACAATACCATTATCGAACCTAAAAAATTAACAATAATTCCTTAATATTATCAAATAACCAGTCAATATTGAAACTTACCTGTAGTCTCATAAATGTTTCCTTTTTTTTGTTTGTTTTTGAGACAAAGTCTCGCTCTGTCACCCGTGCTAGAGTGCCATAGGCAGTCAGCCTAATTTACAGCAACCTCAAAGTCCTGGGCTCAAGTGATCCCTTCTGCCTCAGCCTCCTGAGTAGCTGGGACTACAGGCATGCACCACCATGCCCCACTAATTTTTCTATTTTTAGTAGAGATGGGGTATCGCTCTTGCTCAGGCTGAGCTCAAGCAATCCTCCTGCCTCAGCCTCCCAGAATGCTAAGATTATAGGCGTGAGCCACCACACCCAGCCAATGTTTCCTTGTTTTGGTGGTGAATAGCTGGTTTATTTGAATCAGGAGCCATACAATGCCCGTACATTGCATTTGATTGATAAATCACTTAAATCTGTTTTAAATTCTATATCCCCTACTCCTTCACAAAGTTTTACAAACTAAGGCCAAATTGTCCTCTGTCGTGCTTATATCAGTTTTCTTTCCTGCCAGTAGTGCACAAAAGATTCCATTGTTATATTAAGTTGGTGCAAAAGTAATTGTGGTTTCAGACCCACTGTAACTAGGCTCAAACACATCTTTATTAATCAAAATAGGAACTGTTACAATCAACACATTTTTGCCAATGAGAAATAAGTTTGTTTATTCCTGTTGCATCAAAATCCATGCTTTGGGATTCAACGAACTCTTTGAAAGCATTTTCTGCATCCTACTGGTTGTGGAAGTGTTTTCCCTGCAAAAAGTTGTCGAGATGCTTGAAAAAAAGTGGTAGTCAGCTGGTGAGAGGTCAGGTGAATGTGGCCGATGAGGCAAAACTTCATAGCCCAATTCATTCAACTTTTGAAGTGTTGTGCAACGTGCAGTTGGGCGTTGTCATGGAGAGGAATTGGGCCGTTTCTGTTAACCAATGCTGGCTGCAGGTGTTGGAGTTTTCGGTTCATCTCATCAATTTGCTGAGCATACTTCTTAGATGTAATGGTTTTGCTGGGATTCAGAAAGCTGTAGTGGATCCGACCGGCAGCAGACCACCAAACAGTGACCATGACCTTTTTTTGGTGCAAGTGTGCCTTTTGGAAGTGCTTTGGAGCTTTTTCTCAGTCCAACCACTGAGCTGGTCATCACCGGTTGTATAAAATCTGCGAATCACAATCCAATCAAGAAATGTTTCATTGTTGCATACAAGAAGAGAAAATGACACTTCAAAATGACTATTTTATTGATTTTCAGTCAGCTCATGAGGCCTCCACTTATCAAGCTTTTCACCTATCCAATTTCCTTCAAATGCTGAACGACCATAGAATGGTCGACCTTGAGTTCTTTGGCAACTTCTCGTGTAGTTCTAAGAGGATCAGCTTTGATGATTGCTCTCAATTGGTCATTGTCACTTTCCAATGACTGGCCACTGCACTCCTCATCTTCAAGGCTCTCGTCTCCTTTGCAAAACTTCTTGAACCACCACTGCATTGTACGTTCAAGCATCTCCTGGGCCAAATGTGTGGTTGATGTTGCAAGTTGTCTCTGCTGCTTTATGACCCCTTTTTAACTCAAATAAGAAAATCGCTCAAATTTGCTTTTTGTCTAACATCATTTCCATAGTCTAAAATAAATATAAAATAAACAGCAAGTAATAAGTCATTAGCAAAAAAAAAAAAATAGAGCAAGAAATGTGCACTAAAATGATGTATAACATAGCCATATTTTTTAGAGAATGTATTCAATATCAAACAGCAAATTTCAACAATGCTAAAAACCGCAATTACTTTTGCACCAACCCAATGCATCCTCACCAATGCTTGTTATTATTTGACTTTTTAAAGATTTTGCCAATCACGTATATGTAAATGATACCTTATGCAATTTCATTTGTTTGTTTTCACTGAACAAAAGGTGATTTAAATTCTATACTCAGCAGGGCATGGTGATTCACACCTATAATCCTAGCACTTTGGGAGGCCAAGGTGGGAGGATCACTTGAGCTCAGGAGTTTGAGGTTACAAGGAGCTATGATCGCACCACTGCACTCCAGCCTGGGTGACAGCAAGACTCCATCTCTAAATAAATAAACAGAATGAATTCTAAATCTAAAGTAATATAAAGTTACAATAAAAGGCCAGGAGGAAGAGAACAAGATGTGAGATACAAAATTGTTACAATAATTCGTGTTGTCTCTTTCAAGAGTAAGACACCAATTGGAAAGTTTAGTGTGTATGCGCATACAGTACAATATAATATAATTAATATAAAAGCAGTGCCTCTCTTTGTTCCATTGATTTTTAGTTTGTTTTTCTAAGTAATAAGTAGTTTATCTGGTTTTGTCTTTACAGTTTGATCTGTTTTTTATTTGACAGGTGGCAGTTTGTACCATACTGATGTCTCACTCTTCGGAGAACCTACTGAGTTTGAGTATTTGCGAAAAGTGCTTTTTGAGTATATGATGGGTCGGGAGACTAAGGTATAAATCATGTCTGGTGATTTGGTATGTGGCTTAATTTAAAAGGAAATGTGTTCTGCTTCTAATACACACATTGACAGCATATGTTTACTATTAGCAGATCATGCATGCTAATGGTAGGCAATAGGTAATTATGTTATTGCTCTTAGTTTACAAAAGTGAATTCGCAGATCTTATATTTGTTACATTTATAAAATACTAATTTTTTAAATGCTGTCGGATGACACTGAATACTAAAAAATTAAAACTTCATTAACTTAAGAATAACTTGTGAAGCATGTGGCCATTTTATTTTCTTGACTTCAGATCTTAAAGTTAGGAGAATAGATTTCATTTTCAAGGAGACTTGAGGATATTGTGGATAGTATTGGAAATGGTCGTAATTAAGAGTGGCTACTTAGGAAGATTTAGAGGTATTTCGCTTTAGTCACTGTTAGAAAATCACTTCCTGCACATGTGGGATATTGATCATTTTAAAATTACCACACCATGTAAGTAATAGTGCTTGGCTAATTTGTTTTCTAGAATGATACATTTATTGTAAGGTCCTTGAGTGTAGAGACTTATTTTATTCTTATTTGTATCCCCTGAAGTGTTTTTAAAAGAGCCTTATATTGGAAATTTGGTAAATGTGTCTTGAATTGAATTAAATGCTTTTGGGGAAATTCATGAGCTTTTCCTCAAACAAAATTTTTTGTTTAAAGCAGTTTCTGTTTTTGACATTGTTTCAACTTTTTACCTTTATGGAATTTTGCATTGTCTGTGTACCTTGGCTAAAAATGTATTTGAATAATGAGTTTCCTCTCCTTCGAAGCAATCAGTGTTTTAACGTATGGATGTGTGGAAGTTGCTGAGTCATAGGGTGCTAAGCTAGTTCAGGCATTGATTTAGCAAATGTATTTAAAACCTAAAAAGCATGCATAAGAAAATATCTTAAAAGAATATTATGAATTTATAGATTGGAGATTCAGCTAAACACCAGGAGTGGGCTAGAAGTCATTTGAATTCTTAATATCTATAGAAATCACATTTCATTGCATCAAATAGTTTTCAAACTAAATTAATACTTAGTATGTTTGTGGACATGTATCACAGAGGGGATATATTAATTCATAGTAATTGTGTCTTTTTTTCTTAAGGACTTTAAAGAAAAAACCTTCAAGGATAGCCTAAACCTAATTTTCTCCTTATCTGTTTAAAACAAAGCTACTGAATTGCAGTTTTCTTTGTTATGTCCTTACTGTGCACCTCACATAGTAACTTATATCTGAGGTGGAGTAGATAGTTTAAAGTTACCTTGTTACTTCTTTGGGCATGAGGAAGAGGGGCATATCTTTAGAAAATAAAAAGCCTCTCAGAACTTTAGCTACCTTGATTCATTAGTGAATCTAAAGCTTTGATGCAAGTGTTGTTGCTAAATAAATTATGTAACCTTTTCTTGATCTGTAAAATGAAGAGACTAATGCCTCAATCTGTTTCTTCTGGAGACGAGATTTACAGAGCTTGAGTCCTCCCAAAGAAAGACCTAGCATAAACATAAGAAGTGTTTTGGGGCAATACCAGTTCAGCCAAGTCTAAGCTTGTGCTTTCAGGGCTCTGCAGTTAATCTTAGGGTGTGGCTTGGGAGATAGTAGAAAGGGATATCACAGGGCACAAGCAGCCTCATCAATACCTGGCTGGGAATCCATGTTGTAGAGGAATGCTCTCTCTCTTATATTCAGCATTCATTCTACTTTTCTAGCTACTAAAAATGAAGAGTAGTCTACTATTATGCCATCACATTTTATAGGTAAATATTGAAAGTTTAGTAGCAGGTATTCAGCTTAATTTACTGCACATTTATTATTTAACCGCATGTGGCCCTTTATTTATCACCATGATGGACAGATGCAATTTGACACCATCCCTAAATTTAAGGATTTCACCATATAGTAAGAAAGTGGAGCTGTACTCACTTAACCATAATGTGATGAAGAATGTAGTAAGTGCTATATGACAGGTACAGAGTCCACATATTTTCTTGTGGAAGGGCCAGAGTGGGCCTTGGAGAGAAGGTGGTATGCATACAGGGGCTTAAGGGGGTATGTTAGATTTTGGTAGATGAGCTCAGACAGGTGGGGTAGCCCAGATGGAAGATCCAAGGCAGGAAATTGAGTGTGGGTTTTTGGAATGATAAGTAGTCTCCTCCCCCTAGGACACTGGATCTATGAAAAAGAAGTGATTCCACTTAAGGCTACAATAGAGGACAGACAGCCTTGAATGTTAACAGCATTTTACCTGTAGGTGTTGGGTAGCCCTGAAAAATTGTGATCAGATATTGACAAGATCACAGCTGTTTTTAGACACATCTCCTGATTTGCCCAATTTCTATACACTGACAAAGAATTTGAAATGGAGACCAGGTTGTAGTTGTAGAATAAGCCAGAGTATGTTGTAGCCTTTGTGATTTGATCGCCATCTGCAGTTGTTTCTTGTCTAGCAGGATCTGTATGTCATCTCACCTGTGTTTCTTCATCTGCTTTTGCACAGTGTTCTTTATTTTATGAGGCAGATGACTTTTTTAAGAAGATCATGTTATGGTACACACATCCTTGTAGTATGGAGTTAAGTAAGTTCCACTCTTCTGTCCTTGCACTTTTTCTTGGGTTTCAATCCTCCATGCTATTATTGAATCTGAAATTCAGCCTGTTCTCCTTTTCAATGTAACGTATTTCTCATCCTAAGATTTATTGAAAAACCTCTCCCTAAGGAAAACCTGGCAGGGGAGGCCACTTCTGAATCAGGTGGCTCATTTGGACTTTTCCTTACTTCCCAGGGCCCAAGGAGATTGTATATAGAGTAGACAGTCTGATTTCTTTCCCAAGGTGTGGCAGAGAGCCTGGGCTTCTTCATTAAAGTGTTTTCTGGCAAGCCAGGGACAAGCATTAAGTCTTTACTGGGTAATAAGCTGCACATTCTGGATCGCTGATGAATTTAGAGGTGGGTTTACCATTTACTGTCATCTAGAAATGTGAGGAGACAACTAGCCACAGTTCATGTTTTTTGTTGTTTTTTTTTTTTTACAAACAGGCTTGTGCATGCATGTATATGTGGTTTCATAGTGAATATAAATGGACTTTTTGGTATTCTGAACTTCATACAGCATTGAAATTAGAGAAATGCTTTCTATGATTGTGAATCCCTAAATTTTAGATTTTTGATACTTTGTAAAAATGATCTTCATAGATAGTATACCAGAAGTTGCTTCAGAGTGTTATTAAAAAGAAAATACTGAAATATTTACTACTTCGTATTTCTCTTGCTATTTCATGCCACATGTATGTAGGCATACCTTGAAGATACTGTGGGTTCAGTTCCAGACCACTGCAATAAAATGAATATCACAAAAGAGCAAATCACACCTATTTTTTGGTTTCTCAGTACATATAAAGGTTATGTTTACACTATACTGTAGTCAGATGTGCAATAGCATTATATCTAAAAAACCAATATATATACATTAATTTAAAAAATATGTTATTGCTAAAAAATGCTCATGATCATCTGAACCTTCAGTGAGTCACAATCTTTTTGCTGGTTATAGGGTCTTGCCTCAATGTTGACGGCTGCTGAGTGATCAGGGTAGCAGCTGCTGAAGGATGGGGTGGCTGTGGCAATTTCTTAAAAATGACAGCAATGAAGTTTGCCGCATCAATCGACTCTTCCTTTCAGAAAAGATTTCTCTGTAGCATGTGATGCTCTTTGACAGCATTTTACCCACAGTAGAGCTTTCAAAATTGGAATCAATCTTCTCAAACCCTGCCACTGCCTTACCAAGTTTATGGAATATTCTAAATCCTTTCTTGTTATTTCAACAAAGTTCACAGTATCTTGACCAGGAGTTGATTCCATCTTAAGAAATCACTTTCTTCGTTCATTCATGAGAAATGACTCCTCATCAGTTAAAAAGTTTCGTCATGAGATTGCGGCAATGCAGTCACATCTTCAGGCTCCACTTCTAATTGTAGTTCTCTTGCTATTTCTACCACATCTGCAGGTACTTCTTCCACTGAGGTCTTGACCCCCACAAAGTCATGTGTTGGGGTTGAAATAGCTTCTTCCAAATTCTTGTTAATGTTGATGTTTTGATCTCCTCCCGTGAATCATGAAGGTTCTTCGTGTCATCTGGAGTGGAGAATCCTTTCCAGAAGGTTTTTAATTTACTTTGCCCAGATCCATCAAAGGAATCACTATCTATGGCTGCTATAACCTTACAAAATGTATTCCTTAAATAATAAGGCTTGATAGTTGAAATTAGTCCTTGATCTGCAGAATGGATGTTGTGTTAGCAGACATGAAAACATTCATATCCTTGTACATCTCCATCAGAGCTCTTGGGTGACCAGTGCATTGTTAATAAGCAGTGATATTTAGAAAGGAATCTTTTTTTCTGAGCAGTAGGTCTCAATGGTGGGCTTACAATATTCAGTAAACCATGCTGTAAATAGATATGCTGTCACCCAGGCTTTATTGTTCCATTTCTGGAGCGTAGGCAGAGTAGAGTTAGCATAATTCTACAGAGCACTAGGATTTTTGGAATGGTAAGTGAGCACTGGCTTCAACTTGAAAAGGTCAACAGCTGCATTAGTTCCTAACAAGAGAGTCAGCCTGTCTTTTGAAGCTTTGAAACTAGTCGTTAACTTCTCATCTCTAGCTTTGAAAATCCTAGGTGAAATCTTCCAATAAAAGGCTGTTTTGTCTACATTGAACAGTCTAATCTGTTGTGTAGTGTAGCCACCTTCATCAGTCATCTTAGCTAGATCTGGGTAACTTGCTGCAGCGTCTCCTTCAGCACTTGCTGCTTCATCTTGCACTTTTATGCTTTGGAGATGGTTCCTTTCCTTGAGCCTCATGAACCAATCTCTGCTAGCTTCACAGTTTTCTTCTGCAGTTACCTCACCTCTCTCAGCCTTCATATAATTGAAGTTAGGGCCTTGCTATGAATAATGCTTTGGCTTAAGGGAATGTTGTGGCTGGTTTGATCTTCTATCCAGACCACTAAAATTATTTCCATTTCAACAATAAGACTGTTTCACTTTCTTATCTTTCATGTGTTCTCTGGAGTAGCACTTTTAATTTCCTTCAAGTACTTTCCCCCCCTGTATTTGTAAGTTGGCTGTTTGGCATAAGAGGCCTAGCTTTCTGCCTATCTCAGCTTTAAACATGACTTCTTCACTAAGCTTAATCGTTTGTAGCTTTTGATTTGATTTAAAATGAGAGACATATGACTCTCCCTTTCATTTGAACACTTAGAGGACATGTTTCCATATTGTTGTGTCTGAGGGAATGGAGAGGCCCAAGGAAAGGGAGAGAGATGGGAAAACAGTCGGTCAGTGGAGCAGTCAGAACACACACAACATTTGTCAATTATGTTTGCCATCTTATATGGGTGTGGTTCTTGATACCCCAAAGCAATTAACATAGTAACAGTAAAGATTACTAATCGCAGATCATGGTAACAGATTCAATAATAATGAAAATGTTTGAAATATTGCAAGTATTACCAAAATGTGGCACAGAGACATGAAGAGATCATGTACTGGAAAAATGACACTCGTAGACTTCCTTGACACAGAGTTGCTACAAAACTTCAGTTTGTGAAAGATAGACAATGTCTGGGAAGCTCACTAAAGTGCAATAAAATGAGGTACACCTGTACTTGTTTTCTAGACTTCAGTTTAGTACACAAAATTTTGTGCTATCTAGGCAATACAATTTAAATGATGAGAGCTTTTGTAAAATGCCTTTGGAATTCTCCAAGAAGTAAGTTCTTTTAAATGGTATTTTTTTTTGCTCACTAAAATGGCAGAGGCAAAGATAAAAGGAAGAAGAGATCTGAAACTAAAATATTGCCATGCGTGGAGTTTGTGGTTGAGGAACAGTATTAGTTGATCTATTAGTTGAAGTAAGTATTAGGAATGTGTAAAGTGTCTTGCCTAGGCTTTAGTATATAATAGGATTCTTTTTTAATTAGTTCCTTTCCTTCCTAGAAATAAGTATGATACTTTTTTTCACCCTAATGATGTGTGTTTCCAGTATTTTTGGTTAACTATTATAATATCTTTTCCTTAATGACCTTCCCCAGATCATCGTCCCCACCCCCCTGGTCTGTGTAAGTGAGAACAAAGAATATTAAGGGTCAGTTTCTTGGGCTACCTTCCTATCCACTGCAGGAATCTTTAGGAGAGTACTACCTCCTGATTTTGTATGTAAGCACTGAACTTGTTATCCTACTTATTTCATAAGTGGTATCTTCTTTCCTCTCTGTCTCCCTCAAAACATCTCATCTTGATACAAAATAGGGAGTTTCATCCTTTGAGGAGAATTTTCCAGGAGCTTATGGGTGACAGTCTGACTTACGGTATATTTATTTAGATCTGCACAATTTATGATCTTGTTTTGCAAGCCACCATGTGTAATGTTTTGATTCATCATGTTTTCTATCAAACGAAACATCTTGTGTTTATTTAAATGTAATTTGTATTTCTATTAGGCTGATGTGCTGCATGTCTTGAAAAATACCTACTAAGCATGTTCATGTTCATGCAGTAGCCGTGTTTATGAGATATATGATGTGATTTAGTTATAGCTGAACATGGGGAGTGTTTAATTCTGATTATTAAGAGCATATATTTTGGCAATATATCATTTACTAGACAGATTTCTGCAAATAAAAAGACTTTTAAAATGAATGAGTAATACAATTTCAACTTAATAAACAAAGGGCCATGAGCGTTAGAACTTTATATAGCTTCATGCTATTGTAAATGCATCTTCTTAAAACAATTATAAACCCAGACATTGTGAGGAGTCCTTTTAAATTGAAATTCTAGTGTTGGCTGTTATTTCCTTGACTAATACCTTCACATCATACTTCTTTGTTCGTGGCTTCCATTGAGAGCACTAAAGAATCCCACCAGCAGAACATGTCAGAATGGATTGGAACTTTATGTGTTTCACTCTCTATTAATGATCATCTCTCATTTTTCTTGTAGACCATGGCAAAAGTTATAACCACTGTACTGAAGTTCCCTGATGATCAGACTCAGAAAATTTTGGAAAGAGAAGATGCTCGGCTAATGGTAAATTCTAGAATTAGGCTATAGATAGAAGATGACTTCATCTCATCTGTTTATATTCTGTCTCATTGATAAAGACTTTAAGTTGATAACAGAAACTTAAAAATTTTAAATCTTTATTGTACTACAGCCTGAAAAGTGAGAGTGAATTTACATTAAGAAAGTTTAACCAAGGGCAAATGTGAATGGATGCCCACAAGGGAAAGAGCAGTCTTATTTAATAGCATATAAGAGGTTGACACCCATATCCGCTATATGGGATTTCCAGAACTTGGGCTGTTTATGGAAAGGCTGAAAAAGGCATATGTTCTGGTATATCCCGTAATAAATTTTTAAACCAAATTATATTACAGTGTTAGATGTTTTATAGATTATAGTTCTTTATTCTGTTTCAGTTGATTTCCAAATACACTAATTCTGGTTGAAAGAATTTAAGCATTTTTGAGCTTTTGGCACCTTGCAGGGTTTAATGTAGACAGACAACTGAATTATTAAAAAAATTTTTGTGAAGTTAGCTGTGATTGAAAAATGAGACAAACACACACTTCATCACTTCATAAATTATGCAAAATTCCTCATGCCAAACTTCTTTTGCCTTGGGCCAGTAATTCATTAAGAAGATCCTCTCTAAGTAGAGTGTAAAACTTGAGGAGTTTGTGTGCTGCCCATAGCTTTCTCTTTCTGCTCTTTTTCCTGTGTTGATAGTAGCCTGCAAAGCCCTTGGTTACCCTCACCACTAATCTCTTTACCTGCTTCATAACCCAGTGCTGCTTTTCTCTTCTCTCTTCTCACTAAAGCAAACATCTCCTCCATAGCGGTGGGTTAGCATGTCTTGGAGCATTCCCAGTAAGGAGCACCAAGTCAGTAAGTTCCAAAGCATCTCATCGTATCGTAGTAGACTGTGTTTCTTACAAAAGTTCTTGCTGCTCCTCTCTTCTAGTGCTCACCTATTTGTCCTAGTGTAAAAACCTTTTAAAGCACACAAAAAAGTTTCTTTTTTTAAAAAAATGTAACTGAAATGAAATCTTCAAAAAACATTAGACTCTTTCCTGAATACAGTGGTATTCATTCTAGACAGGGATGAAATGGTGGCTGGCCTATTCTTCCGGAAATAATCCTCCTTTATCCTAGATGGTGACCTGTCCAGAAAGAATGCCCTACTTTTCTGCCACTCATTTAAGCAAAATCTCATTCATCGTTATCTCTTGCTTAATGGATAAGTTCAGTTAACAATAATCTACTCCTCTAGTTGTTATAGGTAATATAGGAAAATTGAAGGTATGGAAGACATGGTTATTGACCTGTGGAACCTTTAATTTGGGGAGAGAAGAGGTAACATCCATCCGTTTATATACAAATAAAAGATATACCTAAGTAATACAATTCAGATGATAAAAATAGATGCTTAGGCCCCAGTGTTGTGACTCATGACTTCAGTAATCTTAGCACTTCAGGAGGCCCAAGGCTGGAGGATCACTTGAGTCCAGGAATTTGAGAGCAGCCTGTGCAAAAGACCCCATATGTAGAAAAAATAGAAAAATCAGCTGGGCATGATGGTGAATGCCTGTAGTTGTGGCTGCTCAGGAGCCTGAGGCAGGAGGATTGCTTGAGCCCTGGAGTTTGAGGTTGCAATAAGCTATGATGACACCACTGCACTCTAGGCCAGACAACAGAGCAGACCCTGTCTCAAAAAAAAAAATGAAAATAAAAAGATGTTTAGGAAATAACGAAATGAGTTATGACGAGTATGAGGTGAGGAAGACCCCAAACTATGAGATGACTTATAAATTAATCAAATCGAGTCACCTTTTGGCAGTCTAAGGAGATTCTTGATACTTAACAGAGTGACTAGTGATTGTTTCATGTCTTTGATGGAAAGTTAAAATCACAGTTGATTGAGAAAGTTGAAGCAAGACTCACATTTGCCTTAAGACTGCTCTCATTAATAAAATGAGCAATAAGAATCACTGTCTGTCTTTGAACAAGTCTCTTGAAGAAATTTCAACTAATTTTCTACCCCTGTCCAACGTAGCTCATTGGAACAAAACACAGAGATGAACAGTGACTTGTCTTTTTCTGATAGAAAGTGAGCACAGAGAAATGTATAGAAAACAAAGCTTTAGGAGTTTGTTAAATAATCCTTTAAAAATAGGCTGGGTGCTATGGCTCATGCCTATAGTCCTAGCACTCTAGGAGGCAAAGGTGGGAGGATCACTTGAGGCCAGGAGTTTGAGACCAGCCTGAGCAACATAGTGAGACTGCATATGTACAAAAAATAGAAAAATTAACCAGGCATGGTGGTGTGCACCTGTAGTCCCAGGTCCT